>JAVYIG010013053.1:0-49585 GCA_035222895.1 Strongylocentrotus droebachiensis | reverse complement strand
TAATGAATAATTTACTGAGTGTTGTGTAGTCTAAGCCTAATTAGTCACTTGTGAACGTTGACAATTTGAGACTGAACAATCTCAGCCTCGCTCTGGCCTCGATCTCAAAATTAATTGTTATTTTGTTTACGGAAAGTTGATGTAAAGAGCAATTTGAAGAACTGTAGGCCTAGCCCGGCTAGGCTATAAATAATTTTGTAATAAATCTTCAAGTTCTAAAATGATTGATTAGTCTAACTGTTAGGCCAAACAAAGGGGGTTTTGAAATAGAACTTGGAATAGATTAGAAGTTGAAAGATGAATCTGTTATCCCTGTACTAAACTACTACAAGACTAAAGGTCTAATAGATTATTTGACTAGGCCCTATTTGACTATTGTAATATTTTTCTCTTTAAATATAGGAATCGGTTAAAGGTCAAGAATGACAGAAAGCGACAACAGGTAACTTGTGTTTTCTCATAATAGGCCTAACAAGTTAGAGTCTAGGGCTAGATCTACATGCACGTCTCTACTCTAGATTAAGCTAAGGTGACAGTCAATAATCATTTGTTCATAGACTAGCTGTCATGGGAAATAATGGTTTGGTAAAAAAGAAGTCAACATTCAAAATATACATCTTCCTGAGTAGAGAATAAAACCAATTTGCAAGATCAGTGAGATGTTTCATTTTCATCAGCTTGATTTTTGTACTTAGAGGTAGCAATCAAGTAACTGAGATGGTTTGTGATTTCCCATTTGAGAGTTTAAAGACCAAGAGATCTTTTAAATTCATGTTGGTAGGTCTATGTAGTTGGTGTGGCAATTCTTGAAGAATAGGAAAGAGTTTTTTTTTATAGGTGTAACAAAATTATCTGTGAGCTAATGATTTAACAAAAGCAATTTCAATTTTCCTCAGGATTTCTTTGAGAAGCAGAAATTTACAAGCAAGGTGAGAAAACTTGAGACTTCAACAAATCCACCTAAGAGGAAACAAGCCGTCAGTTTGGATCTTCTCTCATTACAAGCAGCAAACTTCAGTGCTGCTCACTATAAGAAAAATGGTATGTTTGCTATAAAGTATGACTTAATAATAGATCTACTATTAGATCATGTTGTATTAGAGTTTTAAAAAAATGAAGAGAAATCAAGCTAGGAATGAAAAAGTTGATAGAACCTATTTATTTATAGCCCTTTCATAAACACGTTTGGCGAAAGTAAAAGGAAAGTCAAAGCCTAACAGTATATCAGTTTTAATTCAAAGTGACATTCTTTAAAGTTTACACATTGAAATTCCACCAAATTAAGTTACTATTTGTGTTGTAGACAGTGAAAGCTAGTTTTTCCCAGCAATTTCGATCCAGTAAATGGAGAAAAAAATCCTGTCAGTGCTATTTCAAAGAAATATGTATGTGAATACCATGATCCCTTATAATATAAGAAAGGATTAACAAAGAAAAAAAACTTTCATGAAATATATTCAATTTCTATTGCAGGTACTGGTATTAGAAGCAGTGGTCGTATAAACCGCATTGACCTTGACAAGTCTCAGGCATTACTTAGACAGAAGTTTGTTAACCTTCCTGATGCCTCTCCAGAGTCCAAGCCATCCATTCTCAATCTTAGCAAACCAAGGTATTCACATCTACTGATGATAGCTGACTAGGCTTTAATACTCTTAACTAAACTCTTATCACGGGTGGTTGCATCAAATTTTCTCAAGGATGTTGGCATACTCATTACCCAGCCAGCTTTGTGCTGAAAATTGATGTACTAAATGCCTTGTCCTAATAGACCAGTTTTAGGTTAGCACATCTCTGCAATGACCCCAAATATCCACAGATCTTCAAAACATGAAGAGGTCCCACTTTGTACATTTTGAAATAATCACTCCTACAGTGATGGAGGTGCTACATAAATAGCCCTGGTTTCCCCTTTTCAAAGAATTCTTCCACCTATGTATCTTGGAGTGCACTGCTTGTGCATGAATGAATAATGATTACATACTTTCATGAGCACGTATCTAGTATTTCGTCTTCGGGTATTTCACAATTTGTTCTGCATTGACCTTTATCTGCTCATGCTCAGACTGCAACAAAGATATTGGAATACAGAATGAAGTTAGAGTCACATGCTACTAACTGATTTTGAGCAATTCTCATTAGATATGCAGTCAATACCCCAAATCCATTGCATCCTCTTGCAATCATACTGAGAAAGGATTATAAAAATAGAACAGTACTTTAACAAATGCAAACTTCCATTTCAGAAAGAAATAATAATGCAAATTCAATTCTACCAGTCCTCAGGAAAGTGTGGTTTGTCCAAAAGTGTATCCAACATCAAGGAGAAACCCCTTGTCAACCATTACAGAGGACAAGTCACCTTCTGTAACTGACATCAGCAGCCAAGATCTCTCTCAAATGGTGAGTCACTTGTTCTTACATGTCAAAGACAGACGTTAAAACAAAAGATTTGAAATGTTTAATTAAAACATAACTTCATGAGATGACTTGATTACTGAGAGATAAAAAACGTTGATCAATGGAAAAAGATATGTTATGGTTTAATTTGGCAACTTTATATAGACAAATGTGGCTGTAATTTTCTTCAGAATTCCCGTCTTTGAGAAATATTTTACCCTGTGAATGCCATAGCACTAGACTGATTTCGCATACTACCCAAGTACTCAAAAATTATATAATTGTTTTTTTTAATCAGTTAAACCAGGAGGATCGACCCAAGGGGTAGCTATTCATTTCGCTTTTGGCGTCCCAGGTACAGGTGACTCCAAATACTAAAAATAATATACCAAATAATAATGATGATGAATCATCTGAGTTGAAGGCAAATTGGTAAATTTATTATTTCAGATATTTGGCCAAGAGGACAGTTAAGCTAGAAAGCTAGGAGTCATACTACTGAACTACCATTAGCTGTACAATACATTATGTATTGTATGTATATTCTAATATTGAATGTCTATTGCAGGTTAATTCCCAAAAGGAGCAGTCTAACATTTGGACATCAACTCCTGCAGACTTTTGGCACAAGAGAAAGAGGCCAAAAAATCGCAATGTTTTGTTGGATTCCAAGCATTCTATCAGACAAAAAAGAGATGATCATGATGGTGTGAAGAAAGAGCCTTATTTTCACAGCCCTTCTACTTCAGAGAAGCTCCTCCTTGATGGCTCGAGAAATCAGATGAGTATAATGGATGACACACTAGACAGTGACTACTGGGCTGGTAAAACTCCAGGCAGTAGTACTAGTGCATGGTAAGTAAATTTATCATAGAGGTGCATTAAATCTTATCAGAATCGTCAGAACTAATATCTTTCAATTAAATATCTTAATATCTTAAATATCATGATAACGCTTAGAAGATGCCAGGACAATAGCAAATTATGAGTAGTTAGAGTACTCTTTTGATCACCCTTGTGCTCTAAATATGGTATGGAATTGGTCTATTTTCATGTTGACGTCTGAATTAATCAGTACACTTTCAATGGGGCAATATTCATGTTTGTATCTTATAAAAGGCTCCATCCACATTTCCATGCAGGTCGGACCTATCTACAATAATGGAAGACACAGATGATGCAACTGTTCCTTCAATAGAAGACGATGATTTCAACTATCGAGATGTAGGGAGCAATCAGGTGACTTGAAAGTGCAGACAGAACAATGGATTTAAATATATCTCCATCAAAAATGTCTTCAAGATCTTAATTTTAAGCTATTGTGCGAACCTGGATTAATCGTATTTGTTTTATCTTTAGTCTGACAGTGCTTTAACCTCACAAATGTTTGACAAGAATATAACCATTCCTTCTTTTAAGCAAAGTGACTACCAGTATACAGACATTTATTAAACACATAAGATTCCTTACTGAGAGACTTTACACAACAAAAACTAAAAAAACTAAAAAAAAACAACAACAAAAAACATTTTTCTGTGCCTCATCTGATCTCTTCACAGGTTTCTTCTCAATCATTTCCTGAATCACTTCAGTCTCGTGATGTGCCTACATCAGGATGGACATCACAAACGGCTGGGGAGGAGCCCATGGTGAATGCTCCAGATTCTACCCTCAGTTCTTTTAAGGATTGTCACAAGATAGAGTATCCTATAGGAGGCTTCAACATGGGCGATTCCACCAGGATCATCCACCCATCAACCGCCAGTGAACAGTATTCAAGTACAGGCAAGATACATGACTGTCAAGTCGAGAAATATCCACACACTGAACACATCACTTCTGATATCCATCCAGCAAATATATTCCATGCTCAAAATGCAACAAGAGCCGTCAACATGGATCCTGCTTTCCTAAGAGATCAGCTGAATGCCCCAAAAGTCAGAAAAAGGGTTCAAGTTGTGGAACAACCACAGAGCAGGAACCAAATGAGAAATACAGATCACCAGTCCACAGGGCATGCACAGCAGAGGACATTGTTTCATCAATATGCTGATATTGAGGAACAGAGAGATTTGGCATGTCGTGAGAGTACTAGCTTCACATCTCCAGAAGATAGTGGCACATACCTCATGACACAACGGGCCAAGGTCTGTATAAACTTGTCTTGTTTAATTTGTTTTTAGCTGTAATTACAGAGGTCAATTTGTTCTATCCTCCCCCACAATAACCAGATGAACATACAGGATTTTGCATTTTGTGAGAGCACTAGCTTCATATCTCCAGAAGATAGTGGCACATACCTTATTATAGAACAGGCCAAGGTTTTATGAACTTATCCAAGTTTTCTTAGCATTAATTACAGGGTTCAAAATGTGATTTCCCCTCTTTAATAGCAACTTGAAAAAAAGTGGACAGCAGTGTCACAATGAGACAAAGTCAGAGCGTCAGATAAATATTACAGCTTGTCTGATTTCAGACGGTTTTGTCTCATTTTTTTTTTCAGGATGCATCCATGTAAAGAAACCAAAGTTGTTTCTCTAGTTTAGCTTATAAGAAAGTATGAATCTATTAACACATAAGATCCAGTAACTGAACATTGGTTTTGCTTGTTGTTTGTTTTTACCATAGATTGATAACTACATGCAACATCCAGGTCTAGAGGAAGCTGGGCAAAGACATAATTTGCATAGAGACACTTCATGGCAGTATCCTAATCCACGTCATTCTAAAGTAGATGTGGAAGACGAAAATGCTGTCGGCAGACAGGCCAGTACGCTTGAACCAACAAGTAACACATACAGCAGCAATGATGGTCATGATCAAATGAAAAACATGCGTCTAAATGAAGCCACTGTCAAGAAATTCACAAGGGGGCAGATACCAGATCACCAGGACAAACAGGTTGACATCATGAATCTGTACTCAAGTGAGACGAAGCAGATTCTTCCAGCAGTTGAGAGACAAGTAGATATGATGCAGGTCCAGCCATGTAGCAAGAACCCTCTGATGCTAGCACAGATTCAGGACAATGGAGAGACATCACTGGTAGACAATCAAGATCATGATAACAGACCTTCCACTGATGTTGATGGTGATGAAAGCGTTGTCAGTGATGAAGATGATGCAGAGTCTAGTTCAGGCACTGATTGCAGTAGCACAGATGAATCACCTGACAATGATCTGCTACCAGACACTGATGCATCATCAATAAACAACTGGCTAGATTTTGTTCATGGTAAGCATATCATTCATTAAAGCACTTCATTCAGAAAAAAAATATTGCAAGTTTGCGGTTTAGGTCAATTAATCCTGACAGCTGCTCCGAGCACAAAACAATTAACCCTGTTTAATGGAGAAACCAGCTAGGAGTCATTGAATCATGGGTTTTATTCCTATGGGGAAAGTTATTATATGTTGGGTGGTTGTCTATTAAAGATGGTTTGGTCCAAAAGGTTACTTGTTCCAAAGGGTAGTTCTCAATGGGGCTAGATGTCAAGTGCATTTGTTCTACAATCCTTTCATAAAATCAATATCATTTATCATGATTGACACCTAAAAGGAAAATTGTAATTTGAATCACATATGATTTTATAAAAACATGACAGTTACATTATTCTTTAATTATTTATAATTACATTAAAAAATTATAGCATCCTATAGTACATTTAACACATGACTAACAGTTTGTCCGTTTTTGTTATATGTGTTACTTCAGCAGATGTATCAGAGTCGATAAACAGGACTGACACAGAAAGGAAAGCTACAGATCTTCAGTGAGTCTTCTTCCATTAAATCAAATGAACATTTTCCAACATTTCAACTGGTATTTTACATTCGTATTATCTGTAACCTTCATACATATACCAGTACCTTTTCAAGTTTCTAATTCCACTTTGTTGAGTGCAGAGCTCCACCATATCAGGATAACATGTTTGAGCAACTAATTTGTATCAATTAAAGTAACATTATTTATTACAGTTATATATTCATGTATAGAGGTGCTCAATCAACCCATCAAACGTTAATCAATATTATTTATCTTTGTAGTTTTATGTCTTTATCAAAGACATGAGTTCTGAAGCATGCTAAGATGATATATTTTAAAAGCCCCCCCCCCAAAAAAAATAGAAGAACAAACAAATGGTTTAATGCATGTACATTTTCTTCCTGATATCAACTGACAGAGGTGATGATAGAATATTGATCAAGGATGTTCCTGCGACAGTTCCTGCGACAGCTCAACAAATGTTAGAAGAGGTAAATTTGACTGTGGGAAAAGATAGTGAAAATAGAATGGAAATGATGATGATATAATATTTATGATAACAACAATAATTTGAACTCTGACAGGAAATTAACATTTTGATAGATATCAATAGATTTTGTAGGTGACTTTTTTGTGGGGGTCAATTATCCAGGTTCTTTAATTTGTTGGAGGGGGGTAGAAAATATTTACAAAAGCACTACGAAACATATCCTGCACCATATACTCGTCTACCTTTTGTATTTCATTGTATTATTTCATATTTTCAATTTGTAGGTTCTAGCATTAGACAGACAGTTGCACAAGGAGACTCTGGCTGCAGAAACAGGTAGATGATTTGCTTGAAATGCCATGTCAATATTTTGTACTTCAAATGTTCGGGATGAAAAAGTATATTTATACTTTTCCTAAAATGTCTGTTCATCATGTTTTCAGTAAACTATTTTGTTTATACCTGTGCATTTTAACAAGTGTGATTTGCAGCAATATATTCATGAGAGGATACACCTAATTAAGATTTAGATGTCTCCATTATGTCATCAGGAATGAATGTAATTATGAGATCTCTGACAGTGCTTAAAATTGGAGGACTTTCCGGCTCATTCTGACAATTTGGATATTTATCTGGCTTGAGAGACTAGTATAAGTATTTGTACAAATTCATTACACTTTTGGACTTGACACAACAAAAAAGTCTTCAAAATCATGATTAACAATAAAAATATTTTGCAAACCTGAATATAGACAATGCAGATATTCAATATATATATTAATATCATATTCATTTATTTCCAGATGATGTTGGCGAGAGAACTTGTGTATTTTTAGGTGGTAAGGAAAGAACTGTGGAAAAGCTGTCTGGTAGATGCTCAAAATCACCTACTGAAGCTACTCTAGAGGGAGTCCAAGATGGCACATCTCCAGACGTACCAAAGTTGAAAACTGTGTTAGCAAGCAGTGCCAAGAACAGCAGCCCTAAAGAAGTAGGAAAAGAACATGAAGCCCAGAGCACAGATATGAAGGGTAGACATGGACAAGAGGCTGAGGTTACTGTCAGTAGCGATGTTAGTTCTTCTCAAACAGAAGATCCAGCTGCCAGTTTGCTGAAAGAGAAGTCACCAGAAAAAAATACGAGCTCATGTGGTAGTAGCATACACTTTGCATGCGAGACAAGTAGCTTGCAAACGGACGTCACATCTGAGACAGATGCCATCATCAGTTCAACTGTAGCTATCAAGGATGAGGATCGGACTAAAACACCCTCTGTTGTGTCAACATCTACTTCCACAGAAACACTTGCAGACTCCAAGACCAAAGGGAAGAAGGTGGTACATGTATGTGATAGCTCTGTTCAATGTGCATTGATTGGAGATCCACTGCCTATGCCTCAAGGCAGAGGAGATTTTGAAGATGCAGATTCATGTATACAGGCATCTGATATTGATGAGCCATGCTGCTTTGATATTATAACCGAGAGTAGTGCCTGTGATTCTGTTACTGAAACTCAATCATCCCATGAAAATGATTTCGAATCTTGTGTGTCAACACCTTGATAACATTTTAGTTGACATCACGATAATGCTTCAATTGCTGCTGTGAACCAACAAATCTACTTTAAAAGAGAAAAAAAAAGAAAAAAACCCCCAATGAAAATGACTTTACCAGTTTAATTGAATTGCTATTGATACTGTCCTTCTCTTTTGGATAGTTCAAATAAAAGTCTTGACATACATGGAGCTGGCCTACTGGTATGTCTTTAGAAGAATTGTGATTGGTCTGCATTGATCCCAACTCAACTGTCAAGTAATATGTCAGCAGCAACTGTAACTTTTTGTTGTTGCAAGAGTTTGGATAAATTGGAACTATTTATAATATAAGGCCTAGCTCTTCAATCGTCATTGTCAGTATTATCATTTTGTGACATGTTATTTATTTATGTGAATATGATATGAGACGAATATATAAAACTTATTTATTACATAATCTGCAATGTTCAACAATATATCTTATTGAACACTCAGTAAAAGTGAGAGGGGAAATCCTCATTATTGTAAATTACCTTGGGAAGTCCTGAATTATATAATTTCTGTAATAAACTGTAGTTTGTCAGTATTATCATTTTTTGACATGTTATTCATTTACGGTATGTGAATATAATATGAGACGACTATGTATAAAACTTATTTATTACGTAATCTGCAATGTTCAACAATATATCTTATTGAACAGTCAGTAAAAGTGAGAGGGAAAATCCTCATTATTGTAAATTACGTTGGGAAGTCCTGAATTACCTAATTTCTGTAATAAGCTGTAGTTTGTATAGAAGAATGTTATTTCACAGAATGTCAATTGAATCCATTGCAGTGTAATTGTAAATAGAAGATGCATAGATGTGAAAAACAATGTCAAAATGTGGGAGCGCTAACCCAAAGAAATGTTTAAATTATTAAGGTTGCCTGTACACACTTTTGGGATACTTCCAACTTTGATTTATCATAATTGTCAATTGATCATTGAGGTAAAACGTGTGAGCACATTCTTTTATTCCTATGAACAGATTTATCCTCCATAATATATTCTAAAATGGGAAGATTAGGAACACCAGTGTGAATCTTAACAAAAAATAGGAAGAAAAAAAATAACGTTCTGCATTACTCCTGGAGATGAAATTGATATCAAAACACTTTTCAATTTTTTGTTCTTCCTATTCACTGTTTTACAGTAAAAGCATTCTTCAGGTATTTTATTTGACATGTATGTGTATTAATAACATTGACCTGGGTCAATGCTTCATCAAGAAGCATTGAATAAGCTTGAAATATAAAGTGTTGTTGGTTCTATAATGTTAAGAGTTTTTTTCAAGTATTCATTCCTGTTAAATCGAAACATGTATGCGTATGTACTATAGTTGTATTACAGTTTTTTCACATGTATGTAGGTATATATATTAAGGCCCCCCCCCAAAAAAAAAATTAAAAAAATGTAATTGAAATCTAGTCAGCTTTTAAAAAAAAAACAGTTTTTTAGAGAGAAAAAAAATTACTGTTTTTTAGAGAGAATTTTTTTTACTGTTTTTTAGAGAGAAAAAATATTAAAGCATTAAAAACTGAGAATTATCAGCCCAAAGGAGGGGGGGGGGGGGGGGGAGAAGAAAAAAAGAAAAAAAGTTTTTAAAAAATCTGACCGATTGACCGACTCATATGTTTTGGCACCTAAAGGGCAATACAACATCTTTTTTTTTAAAGACCTAATAATGATGTTTTTAACACAAGTTTTTTTACTCATACATGCTTATGATGAAGTATTCAATGGAGTTCTAATATCCATCTTCTTCATAATATTGCATTATGAAATTCTAGAGTTGCACAGACACCCTACATGGTAAATGTAAATGTTTGGCAGGGTGTGGGGATAATAGAGTGGTTCATTCACTTGACTCTTGATGGTTCATATCCCAGTCTTCTATTCACCTAGGTAACACTCACGACAGAGAATCAGGAGTGTTGATCCTAACACACACGTGTGCCCCGTTCAAGAGGCCATTTTCTTTTTTTTTACCCGGGATTCTGGAAGAATGCCATGTTCTCAGCATTCGGGCTTCCCAGTTCAATTTGTTGTGTTTCTTCCTTCTGGTAGTTGGGCGTCTTGGTAAGTAATCTGGCTCAGTTCTGTGTCGGTATTCTACTGATACTCAGGACTATAGTAACATTAGATGTATGACAAATTTAAGGGTAAAATGAGAATCTGGGAGCACTGCCAAAAGGTCAGAATTCAGATTTAGACTATTCTACTTCAAATTCTATGGCTTTACCATAAAATATTAATTTTTAATTTCACTAAACAGATAATTAGTTTTGTGCTTTTTTATTGCTTGTAGATTTATCCATGGTAAGTAATTTTATCTGTAAAATGCTTCAAAAGCCAAATGAATGTATTAGCATTGACAAGATTGCATTGTGTCATCCACAATAAAAGTATTAACATTTAAAGGTGATTTTTAAAGATTTGTAATCTTTGCAAAAAGTTTTTTTTTTTTTTTATTGCTGCTGTAATACCTTAATATGTATCTGTTTCCATGACTGAAATTCAAATTAATTTACTGTTTGACATAGCTCCTTCCTCAGCTTCTTCACACATATCTACATAAAAAAGAGCCTTTCATTATAGATGTCAAAGAAGAACAAACATTAGAAACGACAGAAAACATTTAATATTTCATTTCTCTTGGAGATGCATTTTATTTATTATATATTATTCATTACTCAGTTTGATAAAATTCTCTTCAATCTATACAATTTTTAATGTATTTGGGATTTGAAAAGTTAATTCCTCATATAAAACTACAAATAGAATTGTTACAATAACATGTTATTTTGCAAGTAGGTATTACTGCTGTCTAATAATGTCATCTTATTTACAGATTTAAACAAAAAGTAAACCCTGTATACCGTTTGGACCACTTAAAAACATTTGTTGTCAGACTTGTTTGGTTTAGCCAATTAACAAACTACTGATTAGTTTGAGCTGCAGCAAAGCCTTTTCTCTGTGCCTAAGTTAGATACTTGGTCTTCTCAAAAGATGTATCTCTTTTCACATTATAGGCAGTGGGTTTCAGCTTTTTGAAATATGTACACATTTGAAGAAATACCCAAAACACTTTATCTTTCCAAATTGCAAAACATGTTGTACTTGTTTATAGGGCCAGTATTAAGTACATAAACAACCTGGTAAGTTATATTGATAGTATCATTGTTAAAAACACATTCATTCTTAGAGGTATTATGTAGCATATAAGTAGTCATTTGATTGGAGGATTAATGGTCACATGATATTCAATAAATAATATATTGAACGACTACACTAGGTCATTGAGCATGCATATTTGGTTATATTCGGCATGCATTTTTGTTCTATTCAGCGTGCATGTTTTGTTATCTACTTAGATGTTATATAAAAAAAATAATGAATGTTTTATCATTCCTTCAATAGTGCGAATATTTTCATCCATTGAAAGATTAACGTTCTATTGAACTCATGTTCCGCGCCTAGAAACAAAGTATTAGGCGGATTATAAATGTGAGCTATTATTATTATTATTTGTATACTATTTAACAATCTAAAAAGTCCTCTCCTGTAATTCATTAGTGTCTCAATCTATTTAAAAATATTTGAAGAATTTCTTGAAAGGTGAAAACCTAGTGATTATTTTCAAACCGCTGGAATTAACTGACACTTTTGCTTCTTTTCTGTTGTTGCTGCCAGTTACTACATCCATTGTAGTATAATGTACCTACTAGATAACATGCAATTCCCATCAACATAATATTTCTTCAACCATTTACGTTTGTTTTTCTGAGTTGTTTTGTTACACTTGTCATCATATCATCTTAGATGATAAATAGTACCTTTAAATTATTGAAGAATAGCAATGAAAACAGACACTAAAATCTTTTTGTCTTGCACTCATCAGAGTAAACCGCAAGAATGAACAAAAAGCCAAAATCGGACAATATAAGCACAAGCCTAAACAGTGTGAGTGCAAGTCAAAAAGCTTTAGTATGTCTGCATTCATTGCTATTCTTTGATTTTGTAGTACCAATCGTCTCTAAAAAATAATTTGTATTACAGTATACAAGATGCTACAAGTAAAGTCATCGGAAAATGCCTTTTTAAATAATTATTTTTCAAAGGAAAGAAAGAGATAAAAAGAAATACTTTACTCAAACATAACGAAAGTAACAGAATTGAAAGTTCAGAGGAAGTAGATGGCTATGTTGAGTTTTGACCATAAGAAGTATTGAATTAAAATTTCCATGATTGTATGATTCATTTTGTAAAGTTTCATTGTTTGATGCCAAGAAAGAAGACTTCTACACAGGAAGAGATTACAAATGATTGTATACTGTACAGGAATATATGTTTACTTTGGTATTCAAGAACTCAAAAGCACAAAGGTCACTATAAATAAAAACAAGTATACAGGATAATTATTGGCATGGATGATGTGACATCCATGTCAAAATATGAAAAGTACTAATACATACATTCAAGAATGAATCCATTAGTTTCTCTTTTTTAAGTATATTCTCACAGAATCAAACTTGAGTTACGGTGAATATTAATGCAGGTGTCAATTTGAAGCCTGGACCTAACCTCTTTGGGGTGTCTCCAAATATTGACCCCGACTTGATGCCGAAGCTTCAGGTCAATACATTTGTTGTTGTAGTGAAGTCCTAACATTCTTTTTTAATAATTGGGTGAAGCTTTTACCTATCAATTCAATGAAAGGTGTGAAGCTTTGACAAGTAATTTGTGTTTTCTGGTGAGACTACATCGGACGCATCAAAAATATGTTGAAGTCGTTCAAACAACTACTGTATAAGCTGATATTTTCGCAAATGATAGGCTAAGAGACGTTTTCGCGAGTCGTTGCTTTCGCAAATAACACCTCTGCAGTACTTCCATAAACACTACACCATGCCTACACTCCATGCTACACGTACAAGCTTCACCTATGGAAATAATTCAAAGGGTGAAGCCTGGACTAACACATTTGCCGATAGAGTGATACTTCGCCCATGTCTTTTGTTAAGCAAGTGAAGTGGTGGTGAAATCCTGATAAATAATTGGCTCAGGTGAAGAAAGGTAAAGACTTGAGGAGAGTGGGTGCAGGCTTCAAATTGACGCCTGCATTAAGACTACATATAAATGATACCTGCCACACAATTTTGATAGAAAATAGCTCAGTAGAGGAACAAAAGATACAAAAATTCAACAAGTCATCCAGAAGCACATGCTTTACACATGGTCTTACAATGTTATACAATGTATAATTGTGCAAATGTGAGTTGTGCTTTTCAGTGAATGTTATTTCACATTCCAGCCATTTTTTTGTTTGCTTTATTTGGCTGGTTTAATATAGTCACCTACTATTCGATAGACAATTCAGAATCAGTGTGAGGCTTTGAGCCCGGTTATTTCAAAATGAAATTCCATTACAAGTACAGTCAAATCTGTCTATAGTGAACATCCAAGGGAAACAGAAACAGTGGCCTTTGTAGATAGGTTCCTTTAATACATGATTCAATCGTTCTTTCGTGTCTCCTTAGAGCAAGATTAATGTATCTTGATCTTCGAAGTAATTGCTATAACCGGCCGTGTCAGACACACGTTGCCCCGGGGTGCGAGATAGGACTCTTGTAGCATGCCCCCATTTAAGACAATTATACAATAACAATTAACATTACATTACATGATTCAACGAGAAACCATTTTGAAGGGAAACAACAAATGTGGCCTTTGTAGACAGGTGGTCACTAAAGCAGGTTTGACTGTACTTGAATTAGCTTTACAGAGGTTAAAAAAACGGCAGTAATAATGCCCTGCCCTAGCCAAAATAATTTATATATATACTTCCTATCCAATATAATCTTCTTTTCAAATATATACAATGAGCTGTAGTAAAAAAATATATATATAAGGCACAGAACTTAATATATATTGCAACAAAATTAAGCAAAACAGCCAAGGAATCAAATCTTTATTCATTTGTCATTTTCTTTTCTTCTCCACTCAATCACAAATATATTACAACAATTATATATTTTCTATTATACAACTCACTCCCAGATCCTAATCAAATGATTGGTCATGCGCGGTCACGTGTGATTCATTTACTGAGCCTATTGCACTCCTTTTCATGAAAAGGAGTGCAATATTTCCCAGTACTATTGAACTCGTTTTCAAAGCGCAGTAGTGCGCGTAGAGGTTACAGCGCTTAACTCTTACACTGCCATGAGACTGCTAGCACGCTATTGTTATAGTGCCATGTGCACGCGAGCGTGCTATCGATTGAAAGCCACGTTCATGCTAGCGAGCCACCGCTAGGGTGCTTTGTGCGCGCTAGCGCGCAGATGTAATAACAGTTATTGTTCATGCCCATTGCACCGTGTTGAATGCTTTTGCAGCGCTATTGAAAGTACCGTCGCGTGCATCAGATTATCGGCTTTGGATTACGCGTCTTTGTATACAACAGTCAGATTGGATTTTCTCGAGTAATTTAGAGATTTGTTTTTGATATCATATATCATCATTATGCCTCCCCATCGCATTGGATTGGTTCGACAACTCACTGATAGTGCTTATTTACTTCAGCAAAATTACAAATTCATAAAATGATATTGGTATCAATGGAAGAAGGGTGAAATTTCCTACAACTCTCATGTACAATATTTGTTTATACAACATACGAAGGAGAAGTTATAGTGGATCAAACAAAGTAAAGATTTTAAAAACACGCACTTGAACCAACCCTAAAATTAACTTGGCACGCAGGGGCTTTGTTGCTGGCACAATAGAGATTAGCACTGTGGCACTGGGTGCATTGTATGGGTGGCAGCTTAAGAGTTAATACTGCGTGAGCATGAGCATATTCTTGCGCAGCACTATGCGTAAATGGGTATAATATAGGTAATTAGTGCGCTTGCTATATCTATAGCTATGTGTGCGCACTAAATTAAGCCTTATTAAACTTGAGATTTATTACTGTCACGAAACAATCTTGAATGAATTCTTTTTACATCAAATAACAAGGATCTAGGAGTTTTGTTGTATAAAACAAATGATGCATGTTTTCATAAGTTCATTATACGATCTATCCGCCCTCTTTGATGCTGTGTGTATCTATCGCACTCAGCCTAACGGCTTCGTGCCATAGATACATACAGCCTGATCAACTCGAGTGCGGATAGATCGTATAATGAACTCATGCGCATGCATCATTTGTATAATAATAATAATGAGAGTAAAATATAAAAGGAACCCACTCACCAAATACAGAAGGCAGTTTTTTAGGGGTGATTTTGGAAATAAAAATAGAAATCCCCGAACAGTTATTTTCTTGATACATGTACTGCTGGAAAGCTTTGAATTAAAACCATAATTACAATTTCGATTTTTAGTTTCATCTCGAGATCTCACAAAAGCTAACGTGATATTCATCAAAATCCCTGAAAATATATTGCTGACATGACGATGGTCAACTCCTTCACTTATATTCCACATCACTGCTGAGTAGAGGCCTGGACGATTCTGATTAAACAAACGAATATACAAAAACATAGAAATAGTGAATCCTGAAATCAAATCATTCTTTGATGGTGAATTCTAAAAGAAATGGAGCCAAACGATAACTAAAAGAGCAGGTGCAAAACCATTTAAATAACAATGATATGCTGCTGTAGTTTGAAGTTTTGCTGTTCATGTTAATAATTTAACTAAACACAAACATGACCGGGTACCACAAAACCACCAAAAAGGAGTGATGGTGTTATTTTCAGCTAGGGCTCAATAAAGGTGCATGTGGTCAGCATAGTCCATTTTTCATTTTTTAGCATTTCCTCAAAGAAAAAAAAGGAAGAGCTTTTCTTAGTTTGAAATATATGGCACAATCTAAACATTTGGTGGCAGTTTAACTACTTGCTACGGGTTGAAAATGCTGAAAATGGTATCCCATTGACAGCTAGGGGAACACTTTTAAAAAGCTGCAAAAAACAGGGACAGATGTTATCTCTATGTATTCTTCAGTTGGTATGGAAAAAGAGAAAAGCAACAAGCATTCCTACCATGAGCATCAGTGACGTTAGCTTTGCGCAGACTGGATGGCCCACAGCAGAGTGGTTTCTCAAACAGCTTCTGAATGTCTTCAAGACGTGTGCCTTTTGTCTCGGGTAGGAAGAGGGCGATGAAGATGATACCGACCACACAGATTCCAAAGTACAAAAAGAAGGCACCTGCATATCAAATGTATATCAAATAAATAGATATATGTTTCAATATCGAAAACTAGACTGAAAGACAATAGTTCCCATTTTTATGAGAGTATTTAAGAAGACTAATCATGCCTTTAGACTAACTGCAGTTCATTTTCACCTCTCAAACCTCGAGTGGCTGTAATATTGTATGTTTCGGCAATATCTCGATGTTCGCTGTAAGATCAAGATATACATTAGATAAAATGTAAATTGAATCCAAACCAAACCAACAAACAAGAATAACACAACTAATTGAAATACTGATTGACCAGGGTTATCTGATGAATGCTTTACCAGTCAGTAGGTTTGATTAATGAGTTTACCTTGTCGAGTAATCAGCTCTGTTAAGCTAAGGAATGTCATCGCAATAAGGAGGTTGAAAGACCAATTGACGGTGGAAGCTACAGCGTTGCCAGTACTTCGGGCCCACTGAGGGTAGATCTCTGAGTTGATGGTCCATGGCATTGGACCCATACCTGACACAGAGAGGGATAAGAAGAAAGAGCAGGAGAGAGTGAGAGAGAAAGAGAAAGAGAGTGAGAGAGAGAGAGAGAGAGAGAAAGGGCGAGTGAAAGAAATGAGAGAGAGAGGGAGAGAGAAGTGGGGGGGGGGGGGGGGGGCAAGAAAGAGGGAGTAAAAATTTGAATCAATATGATGTGTATTAGTTTAAACTCGTTAGCATAACAAATTTGTCATTTCCTATGGTATTAACTATATAGTTGCTAAATTACATTACAATACAAAGGGAAAAGTGTCAAATCTAAATATACAGCAATATATGTCATTTATCTTCTATAATCTATATTGAAATTCATGGGATATTGATTATAGCTTCAATCTAATTGTATAATTACTGTATGACTATCAGAGGAAAAAAAATTGGCTTTGAATGTAAATGCATATTGTGATTTCATTATGGAAGCTTATAATCATCATGAATTTCCTGCTTTCAATGAAAACTACAACGAAATGGAAAAAAATGAAAGACTTTGAGATGACAATTTACCTGGCGCAAAGAACATTAGGTAAAGTATGAGTCCAATGAACGACAGGAATGCATACGGTGATGGGCAGTAATCATACGCCCACTCACTCTCATGTTTTAAGAGATGAGTTCGAGAACAGGGACCATCCAATGATTGGTTTCCATGCAGCACATCGGCAACCAAACAAGTCCCATTGTAGATTGTCTTATTCAAGGTCTGGAAGCAGAATCCACAGTCGTCTTTGAGAATACAAGCATCACAGGTGCTGCAAATAAAAAATGCATCATACATGTAGCTCTTCTTAGTTGTACCTGTCAAGAACATATAAATGTACTAGTATAACTAAATATAAAGAAGATTTTAAAAAGCACTAATAGGTGCAAATCTACCATATTTCAATAGTGTTTATAACCATACACTGGAAAAACATTGTTCTGCTTTGGTAGAACTTAATATATAATGCTACAAATGCAACATCTTTCATGAAATGCCCAAATTCATTAAGGACTGATTTCACTCATTTCCAAAATAAATAATAATAGTAATAACAATATTTATAAAGCGCAACATATCCATCTCTAGAGATGCTCAAGGCGCATACAAATAATTTAAATTAATATTCAACATAATTAAGATTAAAGAAATATTCAATGTTAACTTGCATTAGATCATACAACTTCATGGTGCCAAGGTACAGTGTCAATACAGGAGCCATCTGATTCATGTAAGCAATAAGTTAATAGCTATTTTATCATTTAGATATGTATGTGCTATATAATGAATGGTAATTAATTATAAGGAAATTAATATCACAGAACCCGTTCCTCTTTCAATATCTTTCACTTGCAATCAGAACATTAGGGTAACACAATTTGAACAGGAAAATGTTTAACTTTGTTAAAAGCAAAAGAGCAAACATGTATTTTTTATCGAAAATAATATCGCTAGTGATATTCGTTTGTCTCGCAATGTGGTCAATAAGGAATCTAAAAGATCACGACGTTTCGTATGCTACTGCGATACTTCGTCAGGTGATAAAAACTGTTGTAAGCCACGCCGTTTTATACACAATACACAATTTATACAATTTATACACAATACCAAGAATAGATCGTCGGAACCCAGGGATCAGAAGGTATACAAGACTTTTACAGTCTTGCCGTACATTGATGGGGTCTCCCAACAACTCAAGCGCCGCCTAGAGAGCCATGGCATTCGAACGGTTTTCAGATCAGATACCACCCTACGTCAACAACTTACACGCCCCAAGGATCCAATTCCTCCACATAGACGGGACGGCATTGTGTACAACATCCCTTGTAAAGGATGTGATAGATCCTACATCGGTGAAACTGCCCGTCCGATAAAAGAAAGAATCACTGAGCATAAGAGGGACGTCAGACTCCGTCGAACTGACAACTCAGCCGTAGCCGAACATGCTTGGGACAACCAGCATCAACCAGACTGGGACGGGGTTCAGTGCCTTTCCCAGGAACGGCATTGGTATACACGGAGGGTAAAAGAAGCTATCAATATCCGTCTCAATCCTAATAATTTCAACAGAGACAACGGGATCGATATCCCCGAATTTTGGATGCGGACGATACGCCGCCATGACACTCGCCGTCCTGCCAGCCAACAACGGTCGATTCCATTCAGCAGACGGCCCGAGCCAGCGGCCCGTTGATTGGTCGAGTACCGTATGCGTCGGCCAATAGGCCTGGTGCATCAGCCGAACCAGCGGCCGAACCAGCGGCCTTGGTGATTGGTCGATCACCGTGTGCGTCGACCAATAGGCATTGGGCGTTATTGTTCCAATTATCGATCGAATTTTAGACCGCTTTACGGTCCTCCCGTAAAGTATAAAAGACCCTTGCTTACAACAGTTTTTATCACCTGACGAAGTATCGCAGTAGCATACGAAACGTCGTGATCTTTTAGATTCCTTATTGACCACATTGCGAGACAAACGAATATCACTAGCGATATTATTTTCGATACTATATCCGCAATGAGTAATATATTTAGCATTATGTATTTTTTAAATAGCAAATGAGGTGCCTCTCTACACACAGGCAGCTAGCCAGGCTGGCATATATGAGAAACAAAGGAAGGTACGGTAATAATGGTTGGTTTTATACCAGTAGTTAGTTGCATCTAGTATAACTCACCTGTAAATAGTGCATTTATCAGTGGAATGGACATCAATGTCTGGAGAACTCTCAGTAATCAGAAGGAAAGCCACAGCAAGAAAAAGAACTGATACTGCAACACCTGTTATTGAGTATAAGAGAAGAAACATCTTTTGTAATATTTGCCTTTCTATGTGTGATTCAGCACTTTTTGTATCAGGGCTTATTTAGAAGATACAAAATATTTGATCTGATGCCTAGATAAATGAATAAAATTACCTGCAAATGATAAATGGAAAAAATTGCATTCAGCAAAAAAAAGTTACACCAAAACATTAAAAAAATAGGTATAAATAAAACCATGGCAATGCAGGAATATTGCGATGTATTCACCAATGCAGGTAACCCCCCCCCCCCCAAAAAAAAAAATGAAAATAGACAAAAGACTATGTATATGCAAAAATCACAAACCTTTGAAATATTCTCAACCAATACAGATACTAAAAAATATAGTATATGAATGTTTGCTACTTCAAAATGAGGAAATAGACATAAATTTATGACATACCCTTATATAAAAGATTGAAGTTGATTCCTTGCTTCTAATGTCTTGTTCCCAGGAGATAAATACCCAGGAAATAAAGAAATGTAGCCCTTTAAATAACTCTTTCCTAATCATAAGATTTCTCATTTATTCAAAGTTTAAATGCTTGCAATGTCACTTATATAACTAAAGATAATAAAGGCTGGCTGGTGTTGTAAATATTGCAACATCTAAATATTTTCTTTTCAAAATGATCTAAATTTGTCAACATACTTTTGATGTATACTATATCACATGCTTTGATTATCTGTTATTTTAGCATCTTGTGAGTTGTTGTTGTTGTTGTTGTTGTTGTACACAGGCATGGTTGTGCAAACACCTTTTATAATAATTGTATAAACATTCTGTCCCTGTACCACAAAAACAAATAATAGAAATTGAAATATATTGTCAATGTCATATTTTTCTTGCCTATAATGTGTTTTGGATAAGTTGTATTTGTATTACCTGTAAAGCTACTGAGAGTGAGAACTCTCCTTCCAACCTTTTCAACAAGGTACACACCAGCCAGAGTGAAAATGAAGTTGACAAATGCTACTACTGATGACAGCCAAATGACTGTGGAATCATCCTTTACTCCAGACATTCGGATTATGGTTGCACTGTAATACCTAAGATTAAAGAATAATGATATACAAGTCATGGCGGAATATAAAATAAAGGATTATCCTAATCCTTTGAATATGGTTTGGGTAAACACATATAGAGCAATTCCAAAGTTATATCATGCTTACTGGTAATATTCAATGGGTTACACCACATTAATGAAAATGATCTACTTGTTGTTATTATTGTTTATCATTTATCGGAGCAGCAGTAGTTATTGAATCCTTTTTAAAATGAATAACTCTTCATTCTGAATTTGTTTGAAATCTAGTTTGAAGATTATTAGTAAATGTTTATAGTAAATGGATAATTAAAATCAAGGCTAACATAATTTAGAGTATTTGTTTCATGATTGTAACTTTTGCAAGTATACCAGTCACAAGTGTAACTGATGAACTCCTACATCTTATTTACATCAGGTACCCATTGCAGAGGAACATCTGAAGACCACACCCAACATCATAGTCTGTGACATGTACTGTATTTCTATCCCATTGTATTGATACCAGCTTGCTGCTGAATCATCCAAAGACCACATCCAACAATAAGGGCTCTTCCACTCACATGTACAGTACACCCAAGCCTCTGGTCATTTGAGGACCACACCCTACAATAAGGGCTCTTTCTTTGACATACAAGAGAACCAAGCCTCTGGACATTTGAAGACCACACCCTACAATAAGGGCTCTTACACTGACATACAAGAGAACCTACCCTCTGGACATTTGAAGACCACACCCTACAATAAGGGCTCTTCCACTGACATACAAGAGAACCAAGCCTATCAACATTTGAAGACCATACCCTACAATAAGGGCTCTTCCACTGACATACAAGAGAACCAAGCCTCTGGACATTTGAAGACCACACCCTACAATAAGGGCTCTTCCACTGACATACAAGAGAACCTACCCTCTGGACATTTGAAGACCACACCCTACAATAAGGGCTCTTCCACTGACATACAAGAGAACCAAGCCTATGGACATTTGAAGACCCCAACCTACAATATTTAGGGATCCTCCACTAACATACAATACAAAAAAGCTTATGGACATTTGAAGACCACACCCTACAATATGGGCTATTCCACTCACAAACAAGAGAACCAAGCCTCTGGACATTTGAAGACCACACCCTACAATAAGGGCTATTCCACTCACATACATCATAAGGTCCCATCAGGGTGTTGAACACATGATGTATGCCACCGACACACAACTGTATCTTATACTGAAGCAGAGTGAAATTGCCAGTAGGGTGGTGAGACTGGAGCAGTGTATTTGCAGATGTGAAAGTCTGGGCTCATGGAGACAATCTCATGCTAAATAATGCTAAGACAGAACTCATGCATGTGCCGTCAGCATTTCGCAAAGCCAGTGATCTGCCAGATTTTGAAGTCGACCGCACTACAACCGCAACATCAAAATCTACTAGTAATCTTGGAGTCACAGTGGATAACACTAACCATGAAGCAAGATGTTCATAAATCATGTAGAGCCGCTTTATTTGGAATTCACAGGATTGGGAAACTCCGAAAGTACTTAGACCAAAGTTCTACTGAGCGCCTAGTAAATGCATTTGTGACATCGCACATTGATTACTGCAATAGCCTGTTGCTAAATCTACCCAGCTCATATCTAACCAAACTCCAACACATCCAGAACACTGCAGCCCGTCTCCTCGCACCCACAAGAAAGCACAAACACATAACACCTATTCTTTGTTCTCTTCACTGGCTCCCCATTCCACAGCGCATCCAATTCAAGGTACCGCTTCTCACCTACAAGGCTCGTAATAGACTTAATCCAACATACATCAATGAACTCATTTCACCAAAGTTGCAAACCTCCTCCATCAGGCTCCGCTCATCATCAACTATCATCTGGTCCTCAAACTCACACCCGCTACAGTGATCGTGCCTTCTCTGTATGTGCTCCTAAACTCTAGAATAATCTCCCCATCTCTGTTCGTGAATCCCAAACTCTTGACACTTTTAAACGTAGACTTAAGAGTTTAAGACCCACCAATTCAACACAAAGTAATTCCCTATCTCCATACCAAATTTATAACCACATGTCCTATCTTCTTGTAATTTATTCATTATCTAAAGTAAATAATTCTTAAGTAAGAGCGTTTTTGTTTCGTCTAAATTAAGCACAACGTTTATTTCATATTGAAATTTAAATGTAATTTTAATTTGTTATGTAAAGCGCTTAAAAACTGTATGTGTAAACATGTACATTACTAGCGCTATATAAATTTTAGATATTTTATTATTATACATACCAGCAAGCCTATGGATATTCACCCTACAATAAGGGTTTTTTCATGCACATACAATACAACCAAGCCCCTGGATATTTGAAGACCACACCCTACAACAAAATGCTTTCCACTCACATACAATACACCCTAGTTGTTGGCCACCTAAAAACCATATCATACTTACATAATGGTATTGATACCAGCTAGCTGCTGGAACATTTGAAGACCACACCCTACAAAAAGGGCTCTTAGCACAGGAGGTGTCCTGAAAATCCTTACAAAGATTGAACCATCCCCTGTACAAGTACATGTAAAACAATTAGATAGTAGGGTAGACAGATATATGTAACATGAAGATTCTCAATTTATGAGCTTAAATTCAATTAAAAATTTGGAGAAAAAAATAATTGTACTCTATTATTATTACTATCTTTTTTTCCCCTTCCTTTTGTTGTTACTGTATTTGTTATCACTCTTTCCCCACATTCTGAAGAAATATAATACCAGTATATCAACATTATTTACCATAATCTCTTTTTGTATTCTCTGCATCTTGGACTATTTGCTGATACTGATCTTCCCAATGTTCCACACCACTTGTCCTGATGAGTACCATCTTAGCCTTCTCAAGCTTGCCATGATCAATCAACCAACGAGGAGACTCAGGAAGAAAGATGAAACCGATTAATTGAATCGCAGATGGTACTCCGGCCAAACCTAACATTGCCCTGAAATAAAACAAATAAAATGTTTTTTTTTATCATATTTGTTTTTACTTTCAATTGTTTAGGTAAACAATACGATTAATAAATGTTATCAACACAATTAACAGAAAGATAGTAGGACCATTATGATTCTCTATAGACAGTAGTATATGAAATGTGACTTGTACATAATTTATTTAGCAAATTGTTCCCATAGTGGGTTTTGACATTATCTGATTATCTTTTCTTTGAAATGTCCTTGATCTTTTGTCCTTGACTGACTTTCATCTTACTGATGGTTCCAACATTTTCAACAAGTTCTGAAGGTTCACTTCTGAAGACATTTATGTTCATCAAATAGTCTGTTAAATATATGCTAGTTTATGTCAAATTAATTTTATTTCCTTACTACAATAAAAGATTGTAATTACTTCACTACTAGAATCCAATTACTCTCAAGATGTCACTCTGAATAAATTGTTTGGAAAAGAGCGTTACCAATATTCTCTCAAGCATGTGGAACTGCTGCTGGTGATCTTTATCTCTTTAGACTGCATGGCCCGAGTTCACAAAGGAGGTTTAAATCTTCATTTACATAACCCATGGTTTAAAATTAGCGCAAAACAAAGCGTGACACAGTCAGAGGTCCAATATTAGACGAGCGCAAGGCAATTGGCAAGGTACGCTTATTTTGTGCTAATTTTTAAACCATGGGTTAAGACAAGTTAAACCTCCTAAAACTATAAGTTTAGTTATATTTCTACACACCTCCATCCCCATGGCCAGTAAGAGAATGCTCCATCTACCACAGAGGCTACAAACTGACCTCCGGTGATGAAGAGATTATTAAGGGTAACCAATCTCCCTCTTGCGTGGACTGGGGCTACTTCAGCAATGTACATTGGAACTGTCATTGATGCCAGACCTTGTGATGTAGATGTAAATAATAATAAGAAACAAAAATAAGTAACATTCAGCAATTATTATCAATGTTTGATATAATCATTCCATCATACATAATGGGAAGACATCCTTTTGGGACAATTATTATTATTGTTACTATTTATTGTTATTATTAATCCTCATTAATATTTGTATTACTGTTGTTGTTATTACAATTGTTAATCATATTTCATTTATTATCATATCATTAACTTCTATGCATACAAATCATACAAATCTACATGAACTCATTTAGTGTTTCTTGTTTCTATGTCCATTTAGTGATTGTTGTTTTGCTTTTTCCTCCTGGCTTAAATTTGATTTATTTTAATTGTGTCAATCATAGTTCATACCTACACCAATACCAACAACAAGCCTGCCAGCCAGGAGCAGCTCCTTATTTGGTGTAAGTCCCATCATAAGTGCTCCAGCAGTAAAGACAGTACTGGCAATCAAAATCACTTTTCGTCTGCCTAATTTTTCATTTAATATTCCTCCAAAGAGAGCAGATAATGCAGCAGCTCCAATCGTCACACTCACAATCATTTCTTGCCATATTGTGTTTAAACCAAATTCTTTTTTCAAAAGAATCATAGCTCCTGACACAACCCCTGTGTCATATCCAAAAAGAAAGCCTCCAATGGCTGCAAAGCATGCCAGTACTTTCACTAAAGGTCGCAGTGGAGGGGGCGCGGCCGCGGGCGGACCGGGCTTCTGCATGTCTTGAGAGACCTTTCTCCTACTGTTACCATCGGCATGCTGAAGGCTACTCTCCCCCGAACTCTCGGCTTGCGACATGTTACTGTACTGGTGGTGGTACTCGTCTGACAGCTGCGACGTCTCCTGATCCTGCTGAAAAGTTGTCATTGCCAGATCACATGACATCGAATATCACTAATAGGAGGCAGATAGAGCATGTGACATTCACTCTCTTGTAAAATAATCATGTCAAGTGGTTCATAAACTTTCGTCAAAAACAATCAAATCATAAATCTTACGCGTCTTGATCTTGGCTCTTGCACAGTTTTTCAATGTGATCCACTACTAGTCTCGATCATGACGTTTTGTGCTTTGGTAGCTAGTCGTACAATATGCAATATGAAAACAAACAAACAAACAAACAATAAATACATGAATATACTGAGTGGTAGAAAATGG
This sequence comes from Strongylocentrotus droebachiensis, assembly GCA_035222895.1. NCBI lineage: Eukaryota > Metazoa > Echinodermata > Echinoidea > Camarodonta > Strongylocentrotidae > Strongylocentrotus > Strongylocentrotus droebachiensis. The sequence goes on along the minus strand of JAVYIG010013053.1, from coordinate 23,709 downwards.
TTTTAAAATACCTTAATTTCGAAGTGGCATGCATATATCTTAATCCATGCATTCATCTACCAAGAAAACCCGCATAGGGTCTATGTGTAAATATTGAGACACAGTTATAATTGCTTAACGACTAGATAGAAGACTATTCATCTATGCTCTTGCTTAAAGTTGAAGTAAATTACCACAGACCGAGATCTGAACTGCATATAACGAATATTTGGTAAATCAATTTCTCTTTTAATTGTTACGCTGCTACCGTAGTGAGTTGAAGAACTTAGTTAAGAAGTTTCAATATGAGATGTTGAGTATAATGACTAGAGTAGACTAAGTAAATAGAGTGTGACATGAGACTTGAGAAATTGAGTTGAACTTGAAGTTAAAACTTGAATGAAGTTGAGAGTGCAGTGTTCTCTATACAAATCGTGTGATTATAAGTTGTGGTGGTGGTTATTTTACCTGACTGCTAAGTAGGCATGCAGTAGAGTTAAATTACTGTGCTACAATTCAATACAAACTATGATTATACACAGGGCAAGACATTGTGTGTTTGGACAATGCAATTAATGTAAGACACAATATCAGACTTCCCTTCAGTGAAGGCTTCACCTATTCTTTCTGGTTTTGTGAAGCTCCTGCATGTGACGAGACCAGCAGTCACACAAAATAATGCCAATGAGATGTCCACAAACTTTACTATAACAGCTATGCTCTATAGTATGATCAGAATTGTGTGTCCAGATGCATAACAAAAATAAAGTTGTATCAAATAGCGTTAACCATGATGAATATCCGTCCTTTATGAAACTATCTGACAATTAAAAGAGTGGAGAAATATTGCAAGTAAATATCTTCATATTATTACTGTTTAAATTAAATTCTCTGAATAACCAACTTGTTCAGACTCAGGACATCATACATTTACTGGTTTTTACTTTTGTGAAATGCTGCCGAGCTAGGCTATGGCCTGGGCACTCGCAGGACATTTAGGACCAACAGATGGTGAATAAACATTTACTTCTGCTACACAATAATCTGTAGCAAGTGGACACTCCTCTAATGTATGATGTCATGGCATAAATCTATGTTTGATACTTTGATTGTATATTTTAATCTTGTTCGTATGCAGAGTGTTATTAATTTGTTTTCTTCTCAAACTGCATTTACAGGTATTCTTGTTTGCATTTTCACACCAAGTAACTGAATTGCCCAGCATCATCCAACAAAGCAATGCTTTGTCCATCCCATGATATGGGTGACGATACTAAGTCAGGAGAATCGATGACAGGCATTCAACAAATTCCAAAGAGCTGCCATGCTGCAAACAATGGGAAAGGTGGTGACATTTTACAAGTAACACCGGGAGGATATCAAGACTTAAAATGCAGTGTGCCATCAAGACAAACTCTGTTTGGCAGATTGGAACATTGTCTGCACAAAGTGGCCATTAGTAGAATAGCACTCTTGCCTACCGTACATGCTTCTTCAGTACAGAGTGTGGACAATACCAAAGATGGAAACTGGCAGAGTTCTTTGGTGGAAGGGGATGCAGATAGTTCTATCACCATGGTAACAGAAGATGCAGATCCTGGTAGGGGATGGCTCAGACTGAAGGAGGCATACTTTGTCAAGTTAGTCTGCAATCTTTTAATACATTCTTGAATTTTCTTTTTTTCTAACTATTGACAGATGTATGTGTACAAGAAATATGTTTTACCATAACAATTAACATTTAGATTTTAGAGCAGTGTACAATTATAGGGTTTGTCAAATTGTTGACTGAACTGAAGAATACTTAAAAAAAAAAAATAACGTTAAATCAAAATCAGATTGTGTAGATTTTACACATAATTGACACATACCATAAATTATCTTACAATTGAATTACTTTAAATTTGTCCATATTCGTAGGAAATTAGCTCCTTGAGTATTGGAATATCCCTGATTTACATGGAGATGTTTTAAACATGTAAATAATAATAATTATTAACCGTATCAGACATCTGAGCAGGGCAATTTTTAAATGTTATTGCCCTCAAGGTTTGATGGATAAGTCAACAAAATTACAATAAGTTAGTCCGCTCAGAAAAGTCAATGGGATTTTGTGTGTAATTTGGCGGGCAATATAGGTTATACAGTAAACCAATGCGCAAATATTTTAGCCCGCTCAGAACAGTCAATGGGATTTGTGTGTAATTTGGCGGGCAATATAGTCAATGGACAAATATTTTAGCCCGCTCTGAAAAGTCAATGGCAAAATGCGTGTTAAACTAGTGAGCAATAATATAGTGCCAGTTGTAATTTACATCGCGCATCAGCTATTGTAATTTACATCGCGCATCTTGTATAAGAAAATGCGCACTTTGCGCGAACTCTCATTGTGACGTAACAATCACACCCTAGGCAAACTGTTTGCAGTGTATCGAAAATCTGTCAAACACTGGATGAACAGTGCTGGTTTGACAATGTTTTTGCAACTTCTAATGCTAGGAAACCCTGTGTAGCCTACATAATTTAAGAGTATAAGATAGTAAGAGTTTCTTGTTTGCTCTAGATGTCTGATGTGGTTAATAATAGTAATATTGACTGCCTAATTCAGGGCAATACGACTTGTCATATATCACCCTCACCTTCGGTTCGGGCGATATATGTCGTATTGCCCAGAAGGCAGTCAATATTACTTAAATATAACATTCACTTTTATCCAAATGATCCAATATTCTATTCTCAACTTTGCATTTGATAACAAATGTGATTGATTTTCTGTTTTTTTCTTACACAGTAACGAGGATGGCTTGTCTCGTGAATTATATGAAGTGATCATGATGTTTCTTCTAGGTGGTATGTTGGGGTTTGCATATGGTGGCTTTCCGGCTTCAAGGTTTGCCAGACGGAGATACATCCAGAACAGTCAAGCATCCTTGTACAGCAGCAAGTTAGAAGCTACAGTGAGTACTTATAAAGTGATATGACATTCTTTAGGAGCTAGACTATATTCTGAATCTCATTCGGTGTGACACAATGGGGAGTCCAGATTTTGTTCTCAATGTTATTCTTGGGACATCATATTATGTATAGACAAAAAAAAAAGAGATAACTCTGTCAATTTAAATACATAGATTACATACAAACAACAGCTACTGCAAGTTCTGCAACCAGGGGCTACTATAGTAACAAATCTTGCATGGGCATGTTAGACAGTTCTACAGAACCATTTTGAATATTGTGATTTCCCCTCACAGAAGTGCTGTGCCTACTGTAAATGATGGCCAATTGTTTTGGTTGTTTGTTTTAAATTGTTTGATAAAACTATTCTTGTCTGATTAAGTCAGTGATTGTGGTTAGGAATTAAAGGAGATCATCCTGGCTTCTGTCTCTCATTTTAATACCAGGGATCCTCTTATAATGCTGCATCCCGTGGGATGATTCGCTATGGATACAGATGGGGATGGAGAACGGCTGTCTTGGCTGGAAGTTATCAGTGAGTGTTCTTGAAGAAAGTTTAAATGAGAACTCCTCAGGGATTTTTTGAAGTATTAGTTGACTTTTTACATTCTTCCTGTTTAAACTCTCCCAAATACTTATATTTGGACATCACACTTTTAGAATAATGAGCTACTCTTTGTTCAACATTTGTCCACTTTGCTCGTCTTAAAGAAAGAAAGGAAGATGGTTGCTATTAATATCATCATAAATGCTGCTAGAATTACTGTACTGCAAGCGTTTATTTGCCCAATATAGGAGATCTACATGTATGTACACTGCCTCAGTTACATTAAAATACATGATGCATACACAGATCAAAGAGCTTCAATTAGGATTGAAGAATAATTGTTGTATAAAAGGTAATGCATAGATAGTACCTCCTAAGTACCACCCCCCCCCCCCAAAAAAAAAAAAAAAAAAAAAAAAAAAATAGTGTGTAAACATCTAAGTGTAATTTAACTTGATGAATGAATTCTATCATATCATTTCATTCTCTTCATATACTTGTACTTGAGTGGTTTAAAAAAACATCCCAGTACTGATATTATTAAGGATGATCAAATTTATCAATTTCACTGGCCTATTTGATAGTTAAATCGAGTGGTAAGTATTTCTTATAAAATGATTTCAATAAAATGTATCTGACACTACTCTAGAACCTATTCCTCTCTGCCAGCTGAAGTGGTGTTTTGTTGTAACTGATTTTGTAATGTCATTCTTTTTTTTCTCAGTGGTATAAGCATGTCACTTGCTGTGTACAGGAACAATCAGGATATGATATCTTACACCGTTGCAGGAGGTAAGGTCCTATGATGAATGTTTGTTTGTCTTACCTTAATGCTAAGAAAGCATTTGTATGCTTATAAGAGGCAACGGGACCGACAGCTTTGAGTCTTCTCCGAGGGACTTGGTAATGAGGATTAATGGCAATGCCTTACCAAAGGGTACTTTGGCATTGACTTCGTTTTGAACCTGGGACCTCCCGGTTTTGAGAACTCTGCTCTGCCACTGAGCCATCGCACCTCTTTGTAATCAATGTCTCAATGAATGTTCTACAAAATTGATTTCAGGGAAAGAAATCTGTATGGTGGATAAAGATTTCCGCCATGAATCACTTGTACATGTGTTATATTATTGTGCATTTTATTTCAAAGGCCATTTATAATACTTCATGAACTTACATGGAATCTATTGATAGCTGTGAAACTGAAACAAGATTAGTTGTTTTATGATCCACAATTGAATGCAAATGGGCGTTGTTTCACAGATCTCAGCTAGTGCACCTAATGATTAAACTAGGTTGATAGCCTTTGTAGAGTCATCAAAGATAGCATTCTTTATGTAATGTTTGTTATTTGATCAAACTTAAACCATATAAGACACCACATGAACAAACGCTCTATCTTTGTGTGAATAAACAATTTTTTTTCGCTTTTCATTTATTTTGTAGTGAGCACAGGAGCTCTGTACAGAATAAGTCTTGGTCTGCGAGGTATGATTGGTGGTGCATTTGTAGGTGGTTTGCTTGGGTAAGTTCTGCACCAACCCTCTTGGTTTTATTTCACCTCTACAAGTCATACTATTTTGACCCGTTGACTACAGAATTTTCTCATTCCCATAGACTTAAAAGGGGGAACACCTGGTTCCCGTCTACAATAGGTTAATGGAATTATCAAATCTATATCTTTGTTTGAACTTTCACAGTCGCTTTAACACTGATTAATCTACAGGAGGAAATGAAACTTTGTGTTCATCAGTTGCCTGCTTGCGCGTTGTTGCACACAATCATTTCAGATTGACCTGACCTGCATCACAATAGCCCAAGTCTATATTTCACAAAACCATGTATCATCAGTGGGGAAAAAAAATACTTTCACTACAACCACCAAGATATGCAATCTATCCTGTCATGTGATCTCATTTAGACCCATTTTGTTGCAAGATTCTTGGCGTATGGGCTATTAACCCTGTTATCCATTAATATTATACACAGCATGAACAAAGAATACACATCTGATTGTACTTGTTTGATATTTTTGATCAGGATTCCATGTGGCGCCCTTCTACTTGGATTTCAGCATGTGATGGGGGAGACATTCATAGAAAAACATAGAAGGATGAGAGCAGAACTACAGGCTGAGAGGTTGCAAGAACGGTAAGTCAACAAGTCATTACTTTAGGTTTACTACAGAGTTATGTATATTTTTAAAAATTTGTCATGATGCAAAATAATGCAGTGCCTGAAGCTGTTGCTCATATTGAAGGACTGCATCTGGCAATCACCTTTCACCCAGCCTAGATCTAGCTAAATGGAGCAAGTATGTACTGGATATTTCAAAACAGTCTGATGCATGCCTGCCAGGTTAGAAAGATCTTATATCGAGGAAGGACAAGCGCCGATTGCCAGGTGCATTCCTCTGTAGAGGTTATAGTTTTACATGCCACTAAATGTTGTGAAGATATCAAAATAGACACATGTGCATACGGTTTCTGCTTTCTAGTGTATCTTTGTATGTTATTACATGTTTGAGGACACACTTTTGTAGGATTGTTACATCTCAAGGACGATCAATTTTTACCATGCAAATGAAGCATCTAAAAAACATAACATACCCTATATGAATATGTCTCAAGTTTTAAAGCAATTTACAGGGCTCTTTACCCAAGGATGTCCGGGTTCTGTGAGTGGCCATCAAAGTAAAAGTATAGCTCTTAGGCCTTTAATAAAAACTTGTTGTATTGCCCTTTAGGGGCCAAAACATGGGTCGGTCGGTCGGAAAAGTTTTTATTTTTTTTCCCGCCCTCTTTTGGCTAATATTTCTTAGTTTTTAATGCTTTAATTCATGTGTTTCAGCATCATCATTCCATTCATATCTGTTTCACCTCATAATAATCCATGGTTTGCAACTAGCTGACGAAGTTGGTGAGAATTTGATTTTATGCATTTATATCCCATTTAAACAAACAAAATACATTTTTTTAAATTTATTAATATATAAAAAAAATTAAAAAAACGGTTAAAAAAAAATGCAGACCGTAGATTTTCAGATTTTCGGGTCGGTCGCAAAGGGCAATACAACAAGTTTTTATTTTAGGCCTTATGACCGTCATCGGTACCAACTCACCCACACACACACCCACCCACCCATGCATTTTGGGCCCTCTTTTTCTCACTTCCTTTGTTATAATTTGTTCCGACACTAAATTTTGTTTTTGCTCTCTCTCTCTTCATTTCTAGTTCTCTCCGGATGTCAGTCACTCCTCAAATGATGGAAATGATGGAAGAATCTATTCAGAGGAGTGAGCAACTCTTACGAGAGAAGAAGCAAGTAGAGCTAACATCATCAACATCTGTTCCATCTTCATAGCATATAATTAATGTATATAATATGGACTTTGAAATTAGAAGCATTTTCGTCATGCCTTCTCCAGTGCTGTTTGTGCCATGAATTTCATTAAATTTTGGATTGAAATAAAACGGTTGCAATCTTTATCTTTCTTGTTTTCAATCAGTAAGGATAACAGGAAAAATATTTGAAAAGGGTTATCTAGTACAAAAAGACACAATGTCAAAATATGTACTTCTGTCATACCAGGTTACAGATTCTGATTCAGTGTAAAGGCATTCTGTTGTAAAGAAAACATATTTAAAGTAGCTTTAAATTCATAGTGTAAGCCGATACCAGACTAGTATTTGTACATAAGAAAATAAATCATCTATTTGCAATTGTTGTGGTTCATTGTGAGAGAAAGGAGTGAATAAATAAATCAAGATGGACAAAAATTCATTATCTGTGCTTTATTCATGCTTAATAATAATTAAAAGCAAAGTTCTACAAAATTCTGTAAATTCTATAAAATTTATTTTACATCTTTTCTTGAATAAGAAAACGATTCAATCAGTAGTTTTATTAACCCGATATCCCATACTATCCCAAGGCAATCTTGGTATTACACATTTACATTGCTTATAACTTCATTTCACACGTTAAACAAGTATACCACATGGGGTCTTGCTCTGTTCAGTAACAAGTATTTTAAGGATTGAGGCTGGGTATTAAAGGTAAAGACCAGTTTTGGAAACGCCTCTATTTCAAAAAATGAAATGGAAGCTCTTATTACCAATCATCTGAAAGAATATGTTTTGATTAATATATAATGATACAAATTTTGCCGGGAAACCGCCTACTAATTGATATATTTGGTAAATTATTATATCTATCTGGAATGGATAGATATAGGGTAGTTCCATATACATCTTTCTGTGTACAATGCTTGTAACTTTACCAAGACTGGGCCAAATTCTTATCATTTTGATGCTTCCAGAACCTTGCAGTACACACCAATACTTATATGCTAGATGATTAACCTTTTCTGATCGAACTGGTCTATACCTTTAATGGTATATGTATATAAATGAAAGTAAAGATTTCATGCAAGAAATTCAAACTGATGAAAAAACACAACTGAGAAAAGTTATGCATATACTTTGTGTAAGTTCAAAGCATAACAGCATTTTTCTTTCTTGCATTGTTATGAAAATACTTATTTCCATTGTTATTTATTTCCTGGAAGAAAAGCAGGAAATAGTAATACTATAGTTTATTCAAGATGATGCATGTATGAGATTGAGAGTTTTGTACTTTTCAGGGAATTTTCTCTACTTTTTCAAGGTTAATGTATGCTTTGGCTATGTTCTCCCCTTCTTTCTACAGACATTAATCTTGTTACAATATGCCACAATTCTGTTTCTCTAAAATGATTATATTATATTATATTCTGTAACAATACAGCTACATTTTGCACACATACTTTTCAAAACTTAATCACCATATTGCCTAAATACTACAGATAATTATAATTCCAAGAATCATTTAAACAACTTATAATTATGGTATGCATGAAGGGAGAAATATATGTCATCAGTTCTTAAGTTTTCACTACTACAACTGCTTGACATGGGAGATCAACAATACAACACTATATTATTTAATTACAAATGAGCCTGATCTCTAATACTGTATACGTAATGCCACCAATTTGGTTTCAAAACCTCCAAAGTGCCTAACGTTCGGTCTTATTCACCTTTCTACTGCTCTGTAAAATGGCAATAAAAGCAAATTCTGGGATAAAAGACCTTTTAAATCTGAAGGAAATATACAGTGACTGCTACCTTTGTATTATGAAATACACTGCTCTATTTAATGTAAATTTAATCATTCACAGGAACAACAAACGTGAAATGAGGAAATAGAATAATATGTACATATATATCCCACGATTCATTGTAGATTTAGAATAAAGATAAGTTACAATGTAGGCTTAGAATAAAGAGAAGAAACAATAATGTCTAGACATGATTCAAACTCTCTTCAGAAGATGGACGTCGTTTTGGAATTATAAAACTGTTTTCGGATAAAATGAACTGTGGTTGACTTCTAGGTTCTAGTTTATAGGAACACTCCTCAACTCGAAACACACCGGTATTCAATGCATAAAAACATCTTTCAATAACTTATTCATTTGTTAGTATTTGTGACCCTTGATTGACCTCTCCTTCCTGCTGGTCCCTGAGGTTTGCTAAACTTTGGCTTGTGAACGATTCTTATAGGATGTACTTCACTCAGAAGAAACTCTTCCGTCAGTTCATCGCGGTCTCCTATTTCAATCTGCATGAAAGTAACACAATATCCAGGACATCAATAGGCAATAAATTTATTAGACTAACTGTGGATTCAAACTTTATTTTTCTTTATTCTCATTCAAATGAGTTTGATTTATAACCATTTTGCTAACTCTCTGAATTTTATAGAATCTTTGACTGACAAACAACAATAAAATGACTGGATATGGCACAACAACGTTAATAATTACATTTTTAATCCAATATCACAATGCGCCAGAAAATTGACGTAAGAAGTCGTCAGACACCTTTCTAATGTATTCAGGTTTAACCCTGTTGAGAGCTGGGTTATTTTGATGGTTTCAAAGCTAGGAGGGAAGGGGCAGCAAGAAGAAGGCTCCACACCCAGCCCCCTTCATTACTCACCTTGGCTGCCAGCTCGAAACCCATCTGCTCCAAGCTGTACAGGAACGGAGCCTTACAGCTTGAGTACAACATCCTTTCTTTAACCGGGACCTTGTAGCCGGGCATTGTGTAGATGAACACTGTAATCGGAAGACAAACACAAAAGAAAAGCAGATCAAATATCTCACTAATGTACCTCTGTTCAATCAAGAAAATCTCTGTGTACAAGATTACATGTCATGATATGACGGTTGAAGCCTTGAAGGAGTATTAATTCACCTCGTCTCCCAACTACCCCCCCCCCCGACATTTGTGATTCTCTTTACCTCAATAAGGTCTGATCACCATTGAATCACAATATTTATCACCTCTATGATTTCACACAGTGTGATTTACAGTTGTGCTAAAATTGTAGGCAAGTGGTTTGTAACAAAAACAAAATAGACAACGCACATGTTTTGACTCCCTTCAATACTTGATTCATCCAGTATTGGTGATATTTGTATAATTTCAAGAAATTCAGCCATTTCAGCATGAAAACCAACTCACTGTTATTATTTTGTTGTTGACTGTTAGGAAATGAACTTCAACCATGAAGCAATTGTCTTACCTATGCTGTTGAGATTATCTCCTTCATACGTGTGGGGGAAAACAAAGAGATGATACCTCGGGCTATCATCAGGCACTCTGGATGGCAAAGAACCCACGTTCGTATGGTCACAGCTTGCCAACCTGATAACCTCGTCTTTGGCATCGATCAACTGGAGTAAATCATATGAAAACGTTTGGTGTCTTAATAACATATAATAAGATTATCTCATATACAGGTAGTCAGATTATAACAAAAATAGTCAACATTTTGTAATGGAATGATCATCATTGATTTTCGATAGGAATTTTATGTGTGCAGTGGTACAAATGATGGTATAACACATTGCTCTGCGATTAATATTCTACAATGACTGAGTTCATAGTGTTAACTCTTGACCAAATATACCTAACTGAACTCTAACTGAATTGCAACCCTTAAACTATTGCTACATCTTTCACAAAATAAAACCCAAGCAAGTACCACCAGAGAATATGTCAGAGCACTCAAGTAACAATAATATCATGGATATCATCATAAATCAGTGATATCATGAATACAGAGTAATTTCACAGTATTTCCATACCACTGTCACCAACGATGCAGTAGATGACCTTTATGACGTTGCTCCCTGTAATTCCTTGGACCGATTTTTAAACATGTGTTAACAAAATCAAACAGTACCTCTCCACCCTATGGTATGGCTCTACACCCAAGTAAGTGAGAAAGTAAATGGTACCTTTAAAACGACAATCAATTCTTATGATCACTTATATGACGCTGAAGATACCTACCAGCTGCACATAGGTGTTTTTGAGCGCTCTGACCTCCTTTATTCTCTGAATGGCAGCTTCCTCTATAGGGAAGGCAAGACCGGGTAATGTCTGACTCTTGGTGTCCACACCAATATCTGATCTGGTTTCCAATTCCATCACCTGCTTAGCCTCCTCTTCTGCCTCTGTCAAAGGACCGGGAGCAGCCTTCATTTCCAGGTGCTTTTTATAGCCTTCAAAGGACACCTCACTCTGAAGGACGGGAAGTAGACAGCTCTTGGTTAATTTGAATCATTTGGTGAACACATATCAGTTTTTTTTTTCTTTTCTTCAGGAGATCATTTCTATACTACCTTCAGGACTTTAATTATTGGTTATAATTTCATAAACACTCGCTCTATTAATAAGACAATTAAAACCAACAGCTTTTGAAGAATTAAGAGGTTAATTGCAGATTCCACACATTCCATTGAGTGGTTTTATATGTTCCTGTTTATATTGTGTATACTGATATTTAATAGGTTCAAGTAGTAGAGTTGGGGAAATGAATTTAATTTTTTAAATTGAATGTGAGGGAACGAGGTCTTACCTTGGTTGTGCCTGGAAGTTCCTCATCTATATGACTAGTTCCTCCAAAAGACCTCTTCATTGTTGCTTTTGTACTAGCATACAACATTTTCTGACGAACCTGGTAATAGAAAAGAGAAATAATGCTTCATTACTTCAGCAACAATATTTATATCATGTCTGCAATTTGCTGATTGAAAGTAAAACATGTCCATAGATAAAGTCCATACGTGGGGACTGAATTTAGAGCAAACAGTGGTGTGTTCATGGGAGTCAGGATGGGGGTGATGGTACATGTTGTAATTTCCATGTTACAAACTGTTATTTTTTACATCTGTGACTTTGAATAAAAACCTGAGTCTACCAGGGAAAGTTACAATGCTACAATAAAAAATGCAATTCCTGTTCACTCATGCATAAAAGTTTGGTTTAATTAACCATGAAATTAGCAAATCATGAATGTATCATATCACCTTCAATTTTGTAAGCTCCAAAGAATTTTCCTCTCACAAATTGGAAGGCTAAATTCTGCGCAACCTAATTTTCATACCCTTTACAAAAGTGAGCAGTGCTCACCCAAGCATGAATTATTTTCAGACTTTTTGGTGTCATATGAAAGTTGAGTTTATGGGCTTTCCATACATATAAAACTTTTCACCCAGAATCATATATTTGTTATTCGGCAGCCATTTCAAAAGTGTATAGTGTTTTTTGGGACGCACGGTATATGTTTAGGACCATCAGTTTTTTGTACAACTTTTCTGCCACTTTTCGTTTTTATCATTTATTATTTTTTCCTTCCTCATTCTTATCACAGTAATCATAAAATAATTACCTCTAAATGTTGTAGTTTTTATTGATTGTAATCAAACATATACAAAATTAAAAAAGAACAACCTGTAGACCATTCTTGACACTTACTGGACTATTATCTGGGATGAAGGGGATGAAGATCCACTTGTATGATCCCTTATCATCTTGGGTGTCCTTCCGGTACAGGATGTAGGAGGGCGTCTTCTCTTCCAGCAGTGGCTGTATCACGGCATCAAAATGTATTCTTGTGGTCAAGGACTATACCAAAGATAATCAGCTATTTCCTTTCTACTTTCTAGTGTTTAAATTTTTACATAATGGGGTGTTTCAAAAAAATGTAACAAGATTTTAATTGGTAACATCTTTAATAAAAAGTGCTAAATCATCCTTGGTGAAATATAATGAAATAATGAAGATATATAATTATAGTAATTTTAATTTGTATCAATAAACTGGCATACCTGTATCATGACAGAATGCTGTGTAAACATCTTGACTAATTGGCAATGTCACATACTTAAAAATTGACTTTGTACTAAACTGTGTTAAAGGATATCAGCTTCCCATGTGCCCCTGACATCACATTCCTCTGCTAACTCCAATTGTTCTGTGAGAAGAAGATTGGGAGGGAAAATCAAGTAATAAGATTCTCTGCATACATGTACATGTATACTCAAATATTTTCAGAATTCCCTTTGAATATACAATTACATGTATATATTTGCAAGTTAATATACTGATAACAGAAGAATAGAAAGGAGGAATTAAAATGTGAGCATTTAACTCTTACGCTACACGTATATAAATTGCACAAATCAATTGAGGCAATTTACACATTTGATCCCAAGTTCATTTTGCACCAAGAGTGCCTCTTGCATGCAGATTTGTGTGGTTTACAAGCACAGAATTATTATCATTTGTATGTGTCCCTGCAGTTTTTTCCACAATAGGAAAACACAGGATGGGGGATAAAAAATTCATAAAATCATATTCTGGATCGGGATTTGGGACCATCATTTCAGCATCAATATTCAATTACGGTATCATTATCACCAAGGCTGATTGTTAGATTAACATGTTTGAAAATGTAATAACTGAATAAATAAACAAACAGTGTACATGAACAAAATTCATTCAATATATATCTTATGTCCAATTGACAGGACATGGACATATCAAATGTATTTTACCTGAGGATTTCTTCTATACTATTCTGTGGCACATTAGACCGATTACCGGTCCTGCATTGCTTTCCATTACATGAATCTTGTACAAATTTCTTCCTTGTTTCATACTCACCATTGACAATTATCACCTTTAATGCTCTTGTCCTTCCTTGTATGTCTTTGGCTGCTGCAATTATTTCAGCCAGTTCAGGGGAAGCTTTTTTTAAAGGAGGAAAAAAGGAAGAGAATTGTTACTTTTGTAGAGGCATAGTCAACATACAGGAATTGAATCACATTTGTATTCTCTGATGTAAGTCTGTAGTACAAACAATGTACTATAGAAGGTTATTCATGCCTTTTTAGAGGAAAATTGTTACATCAAACCTTGATATAACAAGATACAATACATAAAAGGGAATTTGGATAGTCCCAATGTCCTTGTTATACCATATTTCCTTCAGAATATTGAAGAAAACATCTACAAAAAAGAATTCTGGAATTTTGCTGAGAAATGTTCTTTATTTTTGTTTATCGAACTTATTATACATTTCAAAAAACAAAAAAGCTAAGAAAACAAAACTGGGTACAAAGAGTTCAATTCAATGAAGTTAGCATTGGTATCTGTTAAAATAGTTCTGTATACACAGTCCTCTGCAAATTATCCAGCAGTAGAGGAAATGTTGTCAGATAGATCGTTGATGTACATGTACACTAAAAAGAGCAGCGCGCAGAGTACCATGCTTTGTGATACTCCAGATTTAACTTTAATCGAGTCTGAATCCTCTTGAACCACATAATTATGTAAACTCTCTGCTTCTTGTGTGATGAAGCCTTTGATCCAGTTCTTTATTGGATAATTAGTTCCATAATGGTTAAGTCTTAGCATGAGCATGTGGTGAGGTAAATATGCTACATCAAGGGCTTTATGAAAGTACATTATAATTGATATCGGACTGTATTAAAGTACTTTCAGTGTTTGTCCATTGATTTAGCAAGATCATTAGGTAGTCACAAATTCACAATTAACAGGGTATTGTTTGAGTCGTTACATGTACAGGGAAAACCATGCTGTTGTCAAATGATATAATGTGCAGTATATACATGTATGACATTTCTATAATCTTGTGACAGACAGATGTAAGCAAAACTGGTCTTGGTCTAGATGGTCTATATAGTTGCTAGGTTTTGAGCCTTATAAACAAAAAAGATTGGACAATCTTCATGCAGGTCCAGGTACCGATTTCTAGTGATTATCTGAATATTGTTAAGCCAGCAGGGCCCTCTTGCATAAATCTTTATGCAATGCGCACTTACGTTTGATCCGAGTTGCGTCAAATCGCAACTCGACTTTTATGCAAGAGGGCTCTGAGCTGGTTTTATTTCTTGAGCACAACATTGCCACAAGTCTTGAGAACTCAAGCTGGAATGGCATTTGAACCTGTGGCCCTATTTAGGTTAAGACTTATTTATCTAAAGTTTAATCATGCCATTTGCTGTAACATCTATTCAGGTATTGATGTATAGCCTGCGCCTGTGCCCCGGTAAGGCCATTGAACCATCGTTCAAAAATACAGATTGAACGGGTCATTCAGTACGTCTGGATTTTAAGCGTTTTCCAAGACTACTACACTATTGACAGTAGGGGCGCTGCATGGTCCGAGAATATGGATCGTCCTCGTAAACGCAGACAGACGTGTCCTCAAAAATAAGGATCGTCCCCATTTTTCGCAGACGATTCTTATTTCCGATTCGTGTGTTGGCAATGCGAAAAACACGATATGAGCGATTAATTTTCGGAAAGACAGACAACCCATAAAAGTAGACGGTGAACTGGGGGTATTTTATTACGCGGAATCTGTTTTTTCACATTGCCAGCGCGCGGATTGGAACCTTATACCCGCAGAGCACCAAAGAAAAAAAGAAATCACGGACGATCCTAATTTTTTAGGATGCAAATTGTCCACGTGTTCGAGGACATCCTCGTTTGTGCGGAGATCCTCATTCTTCGACCAGCGCCCGCCACCCCTGTTTGTTGTGTCCAAGTGTAATGCCAAGAGTCTTGAATTGATAAAAACTAAAAAGATCAGGCAGAACTGTATCACTGATCAGATCATGTGCATTTATACATCTGCTATTGTTTATTATGTTTTATTAAGTAATACATGTTCAGGATGCATTGTAAACAACAGGCAACAGCAACAACAACTTTCACATTGACTAGTCTAGTGCACAATGTCAAACAACTATCATCAGCAAAGTATATCCGTGCATTACTGCATAATCAGTAATTAAGCCATAAGGGTAGAGCTACCCAAATTAAAGTTCCTGTCCACTGATCACGCTCACTCCAGCTCCACTGCACCGACAACTCAGCTCACATCAGTGATACTAGACTTTGAGGGCAGGCAGTCCGAATCACGCCTACCGCGAGAGCGGGCCTCGCCCACTGGGCCCTGTGCAGTGATGGCATGGTACCGGTAGCGGGAACAGTGAACTACAACAACTTACAAGTACAACTACGCAGCGTTAAATTATTCAACCTTACGGTTATTAATGTATTTAATCTTTAAATATACTTACGTTCGATACCAGTCTGATGAGACATGATGCAAAAGCTACCCCAAAACTCTGTCTGGATGGATTTTACAACTTTAAAATTAGCTGAAATAAATGTATGCTGAGCTGTGCACTGTGCTGTGACACTTCCGGATAAACCCCATTAAAGGACGTCAACAGCTAAGAGTGGTTAGTTTCGAAACTAAGCTCGCGAGGATGAAACTACAACCACGGACTTGAGGATTGCAAATCCAAGCATCGATGCGTAGCACGTGAGTACATTCGTACAAACCCTTCCACATGTCGGGCCTATTTTAGCTTCTGGGCCTCCTTTTTTATCTTTATTTTTCTTTTTGGGGGTCAAAAACACGCATTACGCTTGCCTCAAAGATGGAAAAGTGTTGTCTGTTATAATGAATTAACAACTAACAAGGATGAGTCAACTAACAAGTAGGCAGTTAGATATGTGTTTATGCATGCGAAAACTGCGCGGGAAGTATGCGCAGCCAATGCGCAAATAATGTGCGCAAATTAGTCGTTAACTAGTCGTGAACATGCGTGTCACTAGGCCATCGGACACGCATCGGCGCGCATTGGCACGACTAGGCAGCGCATAGGGTGCGCATAGTTCACGAAGTGTTCACGAACGTTGCCAAACAAATTTGTCGTGCCAAAATTTTGAACATTTTGAAAATTCTGTCACGCATTTCACGCACGGCCCGCATCCGCCCGCATCCTCCCGCACGCTACCACGAATACTTCCCGCATTGGCACGCAAGAGTATGTGTCTATATGCGCAAACTATGCGCAAACCAAAATGCGGGCAAGTGCCACCGGGGCATTACAGGCCTATACAAGTGAGGTAATTTAATCACTTATTTCAAACTATAATTCATCATGTTTATTATATACTTCCCTTAATTCGAAAGAAAAAATGCAAAGGTAACATTTTGATATTCGTGATATTCATTAAACTATTCTGTGGTTCTTAAGCTTTATTGATTTGATTTGATTTGATTTATTCATGTCTGTTTGATTTTCATTATCTTTTGCAGTTTTACAAATAATTATGTTCAAAAAAATTTTTTTAATGCAAATTTTAGTGACAAAAGAATGTAAGGTTGGCTGTTACTAATCGAAAACATCAAACAGGATCGAGGGTTCAAGGTAAGCAAAGCTTGATAGCATGACTACCCTCAATGGATATATGATAATACAAATATGGAGTGAAAATAAAAGGGAAAAGAGAGAGAGAGAGAGAGAGAGAGAAAAGAAGAACAAAATAAAGAGGGGGACGGTACATCAAAATTCACAGATGTACGTGGCAGTTGGATTTCAATTAGATATAAAGGTATGAAGATAAAAAGAAGATGCGCATTTGAATATTGGGTGGCCTACTTGGGATATATTATATATTGAGAAGACTCGCGAGGTTTCTGGACAATATGAATAAGAATGTGAAATCAGCGAGCCGGTTTATTCTCAGTACGACTCTAAAGTTGATTTTATTTCAAGGCTTATTACTCAATAGTGTGGCAAGTCTTCTATATTTTTAAATGACTATAATCAATACCAAAGTAACACAAATCGTCGCTGTTTTCACGAAGTGACGGTAGTGAAAAAAAATTGCATTCACTTTGCGTTACGATTTTCCTCACTACCGTCACTTCGTGAAAATAGGGACGAAATGTTGTTGATAATTAGAATGTATTCCAAAGTAATATCTGCAATTTCATGTTGTAAATTTTCAAGTTGTACATTCATGTATTTTGTATTTTAAACTTTGGTCTTTCCTAAGTTTTATCATTTATTACTTATGCCCATAGATCCATACTGACACCATGGTCCTGACCTATGGAACTCTCGCTGCCAAAACCTATTAAATCATGTTGCTCCCTTTACCCATTTAAGGCCAACTATATGTTATTATCAGAATATTCACTGGTAAAATGTTTGTGTCAACTCTTCAGTCTTTCATCTCCTCTTTCATTCGAATAATTATCATCATCGTCATCATCATCATCATCATCATGTTCATCTTCATCATCATCATCATCCTCATCTGCAAAGTTGTCGATATCACCATCATCAACATTTGTATTTTCAATTACCAATCCGTTTCTGCTTAATAAATGTATTAATCTATTTGTCTGGGGCTGTCGTATTATCGAGCATCTGCTTACAATGACAGTCCTTCTTCCGCAATTTTTGTATAACGTTTGAGGAAATTTAGTATTTATGACAGTTTATCATTTCGTTTTTGAAAATAACAATTTATACAAAATGTATTTGCTTATTCATGATTCATTGTCAGAAAAATGCTTATTGTACTTTATATTATTATTATTTTTATCGAGAAACTGTGTACTTATATGAATGCAGAAGAAAATAAAATAAAACCAAAATCAAAAGTGGAACACTATACATAATGCTAATAGCAGTATATAAATAACAATAAACTTTCCAAACTCATCTAAGGGACTTAATCTTGAATAAGTTATCGAAGAAAAATACTTATTGTACTTTATATTATTATTATTATCGAAAAACTGACTTACATGAATGCAGAAGAAAATAAGATAAAATCAAAATCAAAAGTGGAACACTATATACATAATGTAATAGCAGTATATACAAAATAACAATGAACTTTCCAAACTCATCTAAGGGACTTGATCTTGAATAACGACACTCTGGAAACGACTTTCTATAGCTTTCATGCACTTAAAGAGCAAGTCCACTCCAAAATATCTTACTTTCAATAGAAGAAAAAAAATCAGACAAACCGGCCAATCAAAAAAAGTTTGAGCAAATCAGATAACTATTAATAAGGAAGTTATTAATTATTAATGACATCGGAACAACTTTGAAAATCACAAGACAAATTGACAACTTACTCATGAGTCTGTGACGTCAATGCTTCACTATGATTGTTTTCTTTATATTGATAATATAAATTTCCATTTTGCCCATAAGAATTTCATTTCCTCACTCCAGTATCCAAGTTATAGTGATAGTAATGTGTTTTTGTGTGGATGCACAAGTATTGAGTATTTTTTTCCAATTATATCATTAACAATTTGAATTTTGATAAACTGTTTATATAAAAATCAACATTCCTGGGGCTCACCTTTCAGGGGCAGTGGCGTAATGAGCAAAAACGTTTTTTTTTTTTTTTTTTTTTTTTTTTTGGGGGGGGGGGGGGGCAGAAGAGAAATCTGCATCACCTCCAGTCCACCACTCTTACATTTTACATGCAGGCCCCGCAGAACGTTTTTCAAAGTGGAGTATTAATAATCAGGTAGAGCGTAAATTGGCGTGGGGTCATGAGGCTTTAATTAACCCGGCGAAGCTCAGAGTTGTATGCATCAAATCACGGTAACATTTTTACTATTTGTGACAAGTACTGGCAGGTAAGTAATTGGCGGGGGGGGGGGGGGGGTCCAAGGGGCTGTGCCCCATGAACTTAAGGGGTTTTAGGCATATCTTATCAGATGAGCATCCACAAACCGGGGCCCGCCTTAGCTAGGGCTCTTAGTGGGGTCCAGGGGGCAGAGCTCCTGGAAGCATATTAGCGAGCGCTTTTTTTTTTACTCTACACCTCCCCCCCCCCCCCCCCCCCCCCCCCCCCCCCCCCCCCTTGAGCACAAAAAAAGAGGTAAATTTCTGGTCACAATTTGTTTGTAATACTTTTTTGGGGGGCCGGGGGGGGGGGTGGGGGCAGGGGAGCCATCTTTTTTTTTGAGGGGGGCAGGGAGAGGGGGCCAAGGCCCGCTCCGCCCCTCCCTGGATCCGCGCCTGCCTGTTTACTTTCGATGGTTACAAATTATTTCATTCACCTGTTATACGAATAATTGTATTTCAATAGTCAGATCAAAGCGAATTATACATGCATTCCATGTTATTAGGTAGGGCAAGCCATACATTTTGTCCTACCTGGCAACAACTATGTAATTTGCATTCTGACTATTGAAATACAATCATTTGTAACGGGTGAATGAAATAATTTGTAACATATGGCAAAAAGTTATGCATTATAATTATATTGGATGATCTATATTGTCATTTTGGCGTTCCATACTGTTTCTGTACGTACGTCGTATGGACGTCGACGGTCGCGTGGTACTTGCAGCATGCATGCAGTCTAGTCTAGTCTAATCCATGGAAGCTAAGCAGAGGCATTTTATCTGTTTATGGAGGCACATTAGACTTCTGCTGTATCTGCCTCATTACATCAAAGGTAGACCTTACAACGCCTCAGGTCAAGTTCGTGAGAAATGGAGACGCAGACCGGCCAAGCAAGGTTGGGAGCTCCGGGTTCCTTGAGAACAGCCCATGCAATCAATGAAAGGGAGAGAACCAGTGATGTTTTGACTGAAGAGAACATCAATATTGACTTCTCATCCATGTTCCTTTCTGAACCCGTGACGGCCGGATTACAGAAAGTTGGTTTCGAGAAACCTTCACCTATTCAATTAAAGGCAATACCACTTGGGAGATGCGGTTTAGGTGAGATTTAACTTAGTCAATGGGTGGCCTGGGGGATGGAGGGGAAGGGGAGGTTTTAAATTTTAGGAGCCTTGCTTTGGCTTTGGAGGGGGGGGGGGGGGGGAGGGAGGGGGACGGGGGCAGATCCAGGATTTTCCAAGAGAGGGGGCCCGAAATTTGAAAATCACGCCAACTATTATTTTGCTCACTGGAGCACTACATTTTTTCAATTTATTTTGCCCCCCCCCATGAAATTAGAAAATAGCGCTGACCATTTTTTTGCCCAGTTTGGGGGGGGGGGGGGGGGGGGTAGTGGGCATTAACCCCCCCCCCCAAAAAAAATAAATCATGTAGCCCCCCGAAATTTGAAAATGGCAACAACTAATATTTCAGGTAAGACATACAGTAGTAATACATGTCTATATGCTAATTTGTGTCACTCCTGGTTATTGTTATCTCTACTCCCGGCCCCCCCCCCCACTCAGTGTTATTTAGGGTACGCGTATGCTCGTTCCCTCTTTTTGAAAGCACCCCCTATATGAGGACTGCCAACATTTCCGAACCCCCCTTTCGCGGGCTTTACGCAGGCTTTTCCTGCTTTTGAGACCCCCCTATATTCGGAAAAATGCTCAATGTATATATATACCCCCTAAATTAAGAATAATTTCTCAGGAGTCCAAAGAGATGAGAGAAAAAAGAAAAACACCACCTTTTTAAAGAAATCTCCGGGTGAAAAGTCAAATACACCCCTTTTTTTTACAATTCTCGGGCCGGACTTTGTTGCACGAAAAGTACCCCTTTACCGGACATTTTGGTAAGACGTATGCGGTCATTCCGACCCCTGAGTGGGGGGGCCGGGTCTCTACTCTACCTGTTTGGATTGAAATCAATAAAGTTTGAGTTCGAATTTGAATTATTTCTCTTAGGGGGGGGGGGGGGGGGGATAAGTACTAATATTTTGGCCCGTCTAAGGGCCTTGGTGGGGTCCAGGGGGCAGAGCCCCTGGAAGCTCATAGAAAAATCATGCCATTTCAGCAACATTTGGAAATCACTGGTATCGAATTAGAAATAAACCATGTTTAAAAAAAAAAAAAAAAAACCCATTATAGACTACTGGATAATTATGTATACTTTCTATTTCACAACTTTAAACCATGTAAAATGTATTATATTATTGAATGTTGAATTGTATATCTGATTTCTTGTCATAATTACTGTTCTGTTGAAAATGAAAAATAAAACTGAAACTGAAACTGCCCCCCCCGTCCATCAGTGAAAGAGAGGGGTGAAGGTGACGAAAGTGACTACCCCTTCACAGGTTTTTAAAGTTTTGTTGTATTAACAAATTACATTCCTTAGCAAATAGCAAAACTATAGTATAAAAACAAGCAATACGGTATACTTTTTTCACACTTCACTTTTCAACAATATTTACTCGTACATTTTAAAGGGTATTATGCAAGGGAGCAAGTATAGCTGACGAGCGAGAAGACTTTTAGCATTTCTTGAGCAAATATATCATTTGAGGGTATAGGTCTAACTAGTCTAAGCCTACTGATATTAAGTCAACTACATATCAGACTAGTTTGTTGCCTGTTTTACCCGACTTACCTAATAATAATTTATACTTCAGTTTATACATGTAGATGATCATGGAGGATTATATTCGTTTTCAGAATTAGGAAAAATTAACTAGTAAATGAACTTACTGGTATTTTGTTTTTATTTTAGACTTGATTGTCCAGGCTAAGTCTGGAACAGGGAAGACGTGCGTGTTCAGTGTCATAGCTTTAGAGGGAATAGATCTCACCAATCCATCTACTCAGGTTCTGATTCTAGCCCCCACGAGAGAGATTGCAGTCCAGATCCAAGACACTATTCGAGCTATAGGATGTGAGATGGAGGGACTACGCTCTCATGTGTTTATCGGAGGTACTCTATTTGGACCAGACAGGCAGAAGTTGAAGAAGTGTCACATAGCTGTTGGTACACCAGGTAAATAATGATGACTTATCCAGTGAAGCCCATCACATGATACTTACATGTATGCTTTAGTAAGGCTCCTTTCTAGGCACACTGCACTAATTATACAAATGGAACAGACTGATAAAGTGTGTAAATATGAGATTTTTCTTGTGTGTTTAATAAAATTCAAAGGAATCACAGCCTGCAATACTTGGACAAACATTTATTAGTGTGCTCACTGCTCAACATACATTTCTTTCTATGTTTCTTCTAGGTTATTTCTTCCTACATTCTCCCCCCCCCCCCCCGAAAAAAAAGAGGAAAAAGAACACTCCGCTAGATTCATACTCGACAGAGCCACCATACGTGTATATGTACATAGTCATGAGAAGAACCACTCTTTCACACTTTCTTGTCGGTTCAAAAAATTCCCCCTAAATAATATTCTTTGTATTAAATCACATCAAACAATTCTTACCTTTCCTGATTTCCTTGGTTTATCTAGGAGACTAGGATGAGAGGAAAATTATATTGTCAAGATAGAAGTTTCATTTGCTTTGATCGACCCGGGGAGTGATTTACAAAGACTGAGATCAACTTAAGTTGGACTTGAACTATGCAGGCTGTTTATGAACTGGTTGCTTTCACCATTCCTGGCATTGGTCTCTCAAGGGACACACAAATCTACAGAATTCAATTTTTGTGATAGTTCATTATTGCAGGAAAAATATTATCTAAAGATCATAATTTTACATCTGGTTCAAGACTTTTTAAGGGCATAAATCGCCTACCATAGTATAAGTCCCAGTCTTAAATATAACATAAATTTACAATGTAAGTAACTTTTGTTCTTCAAATGAACTATCAGAAAATGTAAATTCTGTAGATTTGTGACGTCCCTTGATAGACCAATGGTAAGAGCCATTATCCGCATGAATGGCCTGCCATAGTTAAGGTCCAACTTAAGTTGATCTTAATCTTTGTGAAACACCCTCCCCTGGTTTCTTACTCTTTGTAGATGCAGGAGTGAAAACAAACTTTCAAATCACATACAATGTATGCATGTTTGCAAATGTTTTTGTGTCTTTGATTATAAATCCATATGATCTACCACTTAGCTAATTATTGGAGTAACATTTTGTACATTTGTGCTATAGGTCGTATCAAACAGCTAATTGAGTATGAAGTATTGAAGACCGGAACTATCAGGCTTTTTGTCTTGGATGAAGCAGACAAACTTCTTGATGATACATTTCAGGAGCAAGTCAAGTAAGTCATCAATATTGCATG
>JAVYIG010013052.1:0-49594 GCA_035222895.1 Strongylocentrotus droebachiensis | reverse complement strand
TCTGAAACTCAGGGCCCCGTCTTATAAACAGTTGCGATTGATATCAGTTACAACTATGTACAAAAGAGATAGGGGACTGCAATGATTCGGATCAATCACATCTCTTTATAAGAAGGGGCCCATAATTGCAGGACCAACTCTTGAAAATGTGTGTTTATTGAGCACATTTAATAAAAAGGCCCTAACCAACGACCAGTTGTGACATGTTTATCTCATTTCAATACCCAACTGTCTTCTAATCCACCTTTCAAAAAATAAAGACTCTTCTAATTAAAAAAAGAACTTACCTGTGTTGAATAAGATGATAATAAAATGAAAACTGCCAATTAAAAACTAGCTATAGGACGAAAATGATACACTTACCTATATTACAGTTTTTTAATGTATTCTTTGAAGAGGGGTCTAGAATTGAAACTAGTCTATCTGAGATAAATATGGACTTTTAAACTTCAAGGTCATGTACCTTACATTTAATATTTGAAGAACATATAAATCGTTCATGGGAGATTATCAAGATGAATACGTCATTGTCACCGCAAACTTAAAAATGTTCTGTTTCAGATTCAAAAGAATGATTCTTTGAAACAGCTACACAAAGAAGTCTACACTGAAAAAAAATGTCAAGATATTGCAAAAGTATGATTTCATGAAACACCAATATCTTCTCTTTTTTTCTTCTGAAAAGAGACTTATAAATCTTTTTCATCAGAATAAAAATAACTCTACTCATATAAAACATAATACAAAAGAACAATTCTATGAAAAAGCAATAATGTGATAGATCAAAAATTGTTTTTTTTCTAATTCTAGAAAAAGATTCATGAAATAACTTCTTTCTAGATTAGCAGAATAAACTCTATAGTGTAAAGTCTTATAATTTATTTTTTTGATTTACAGACTAAAATGTAAAGCTGATGTGAAATAAAACAAAATGTAATCCTTTTTTAGATTAGAAGAATAAAACTTTTTTATGATTGAGTTCATAAATAAGTTTGATTTTCCAGACAAAATAGAAAAAAAGTTTGGCGCAATTTAGACAGACAGACATATACAAGTACAGCTTAGTACCAAAATGGTGATGAATTTCACTTTAATCTATGATGCATAATTTACGGGTCAGTGATTTACTATTATTGCATGCAATAACTCTGATAGAAAATTGAACACTTGTGGATTCAATTATGAATATACTTCCTTTTTATAAATACAGATTGCTGACACAACATGTACTGATCACCAAAAGATATCTCAACAGAGATGTGTACTACAGCCCCAAGCCCCCTATAAGAAAAAAAAAACTAAAAACTTCTTTCTTGTTCATGGGAGTTCTTTGGGACTTGCTACTGCAATAGTGAGGTTTCTTCACAGTAGAGTTCATGAATATCATTGCTTTTTTTCTCAAAAGTTTTCCAGTGATCTTTTGAAGCTTAATAAAGTTCTGGTCCATGTTTTTTCCACTGAACAAGGCTTAACATCAGTAGCCCCTAATCAAGATTGATTTACAAGGAGAGGCTGTCCCAATTGCCATCATCTACCATCTACCCCCCCCCCCATCTTCATCCCCCAAAATAAACAAAAGCAAAACTAGAACAAGAAATGAGAGGAAAAACCCCAAAACACAGAATACAAATTAACATTTAAAACAACAACAATGAACAAACACATGGGGTATACTATCAAATTGTACTTTTCAATCTTCTTTTTCATGTATTTTACTATTTTAGTATGTGTTCTTCTATGGATTCAAATTTTATTTTTCACTCAACTTGAAAATAGCAATTCCAATCATTTATCTGCTAGAACGTGTTATATGTACAAAAGGCAATTTGAATGTTCTGACCTTATTTTTGATGTCTCAAATGTATCCAGACATGTATTTCTACTAAGAAATTGGGAACTCCTTTTAAATACTTTTGCAAACAGAATTGATACAAAAGAAAAGATTCAGCCCAGCTCTTCATTTATGCTGACCTCCAAATCTACTTATCTCATTCTCTTTCTATCACAATACCACCTCAGACTTTACACCTAGAAGCAAACAAATTTTGAGGACAAATCATGCAGAGAAGTGCTATCCATTCATGGCCTTTCATTTTAAGTCTAAAGCCTAGATGACAGAGTCTCCTCCTTGGTATTATGAGACTTGGATGGCTTCTTTTTGAGGAGATAATGGCTGTTTTGGATGTTTCTACCAATTACCAAATTGACTGCAACTTGTAAGATCAGAGTTACCAAAAAAAAATCTATATTCAGTTAATAAGTTATAATCATTTAATACTACGTGTAAGGGGAGATTTTTAGTCACAATGAAGAGTTAAGAACTTAAAAGAAAAAGAGAGAGAGAGAGAGAGAGGGGGAGAAAGAGAGAAACAGAGAGAGAGAGAGAGAGAGAGATGGAGAGAGAGCAAGAGATAGAGAGGAAGAGAGAGAGTGACATGTGAAGAGACACCTTGAGAGAAAGAAGGAGAGAGAGAGAGAGAAAGGGAAAGAGAATGGGAAGTGAGCAAAAAGCCCTTCTGCTAAATGCTATCAAAAGTGAATGTTAAAAAGGTAGATACCATCAAAAGGAAATTAAAAGGAAACTGAACCAATTATTCTTTATTGTAGTATTAATACTCACTCATTCATTATCTCCCAATCTTTCAAGAATGTTCTCTTTTCTCTTTGAATCCTCTTTTTTTTTTTTTTTTTTTTTTTTTTTGGGGGGGGGGGGAATAACATTAAAAGCAAAACCATTTGGCTGCATTTATCAGCAATCTTATCAACATAACAGGATCCTGTTATTTAAACAATGTCCTTCTCGAAGCCCCCTTGAATCATACCATTATTGATGATAAGCAAGGCAAACATACTGAAGATGACAAACAAATCATTTTGGGGAGGCTGTGCCAAGATTTGGTTTGGTTTGTTTTGTAGCGGAGATTGTTGAAGTTTTGGCTAGACTTTTGATGCATAGTTTAGGCTAGTCAGTTTCCTGTATGTGTCATAGCTTAAATATTTGTCATTATTTGCAGTATCTAAGATTTGATCTGAATGTTTATCTGAAATAAGGGACAAGGATATGAGGGCTGCTAGAAAAGTTTCAATTTTCTTGTTCTTTGTTGAATCCTATCCTAAAAGCTAAAGTTTACACTTTTATCTTTAATTCACCTGTGATTTTACTGTCAATAATATCATTTCTCCCTCCTTCCTCCCCTTTTATCCCTTATCTATTCACCTAGTATTTCCTTATCATTTCCTTTTTTTTCTTACAGTGTTATACGCTATTCCTTCTTAGACATCCTCTTAGGGGAAGGAGGAGGAGATGTAAATGGAGAAAACAAACCTAAACACTCAAAAGACAGAGAAAATACGACATGAAATGAAGACTCAATTATCAAAAGCTGAAGATGATTTAATCCTAAAATTCGTCATCATCTCATACAAAAAAAAATTAATGGATAGAAAAATATTGAGACAATGAAAGGTCATATATCCTCTCTTGAGAGCCGAACAGCAGTTAACTCCTATACTTGGCCCTTCTGTCTCTCAAAAGACGATGTCATCCAATTCATCACAATCAGCATCTGAAACTTGTTCTTAGTTTATAGTATGATATCATATGTGTGATGATGAATATTCCTGACATAATTCCTGACAGAAATTAGATCAAAATGATAAAGATTGATGGCCTCTCTTTGTCAGTATTTTCATATTATCTGTTTATTGCATTGCACCAGATATATCTATTACTCCCGTGATTGAATTAAGATTGAATTAAAATTGATGGGCATACAGGTTGAATTACTTTGCTTCAAATCCATGCCTGGCCTCATTAAAAGAGTATTACTGTTCCATTTGGCACCTGATATTTGCAGTTGCAATAGAACTATCCAGAATATGGGCAATTTAATTCAATTATTTCTGACAAAGGGGGAAAGTTTTTGGTGGTATATGAAAAAAGCGATAAAGAGATATAAAGAGATATAAAGAGATATGTAGAGTCTACCGGTATGGAGAAATGTACTGTACCAATTTCATTTGAGCTGAGCATCATTTTATCTTTCTCTCTCTCTCTCTTTCGTTCTGTCTCTGTGTGTGTGCCTCTCTGGGCGCGTTTATCTAGGCTTGCCACTAGATATGTACATATCGTACCCCACTATCGAACCCCACTATCGAACCCCACTATACGATCGTGATTTGCGGGATGTCGCGTTTATCTACACTTCACGATTCACAATAAAGGCCTTGTCTCTTCGCAGCTGCTCTGCTCCGTTTGACCCGGGAAGCAGACAGTTTCTCGGAGGTCAACTTCACAAGTATGCTTGTACACAACACCTGTGTGGTCCTATTTGTATGTGAGGTACAAAACAGCTTTGCGTTTATCGATCTCTCAGAAACGTGATTCTGGCTGTATGTCACATACAAAACGCACCTTTTTGCGTCTTTTGATATGCCCATATCTAAAGACGTTTGAAAAAGGCTTTGCGTTTATCTACTTCTAAATTTGCCTGAAAGACGTTTGAGAAACCTGATTCTAGCCAAAAATTTGCTAGATAAACGCAACCTCTCTCTCTCTCCCCCTCACTCTCTCTCTTTCTTCATTCTTCCCCTTCCCTATATCTCCCCCTCCTTCTGGTTCGTCTCCCCTCTCTCCCTCGCCCCCCTATCTCTCTCTCTTCTTTCCCCTCCCTCTCTCTAATAAGCATCCTTTAGCTTTTATCATCTCTTCACTTAAAAATATTGTAAACAACTTGATTATGTCTCCTTTTTTTAAACCAACTCTCCCTTTTTACCCGCTCTTAAATACCTCACATCAAATCCTAGATCCAATGTATTTGTAACTTGTACATCTTTCAAAGAAAAAGTAAGACGGTGATACAATGAAAATCCAAATCTGATAATACTTTCTTCTGCAACATTGACGTTGTGAAATACTTTTTATCTTCTTTTATTTTGCCGTGCCTTCCCATTCTCCACCCCTTAATTCCCCAATACACACCTTCTTTGCAAACATACCTTATTCTATCTTCACTGTAAAAGATGTCTTCCCAAAATATGCAAAGATTCCTCACTGCATCGCACAAAAAAGGGGATCCAGAGTAATTTCTTGGGTTGGAAGTGATAGCCCACATGATCAACATCTGCAAAGAGATGCCCACAATAGGCCTGTCTTCATCTACTCGAGATTGCCAAATAACCCGTTATTTTAACTATCCTGATCGCAAATTATCCAGCTAATTTGCATCTCCGTCAGCCCGCAGTTACAATTAGCGGGATATTTGGTCAAGATAATCATC
Source organism: Strongylocentrotus droebachiensis (assembly GCA_035222895.1). NCBI lineage: Eukaryota > Metazoa > Echinodermata > Echinoidea > Camarodonta > Strongylocentrotidae > Strongylocentrotus > Strongylocentrotus droebachiensis. The sequence goes on along the minus strand of JAVYIG010013052.1, from coordinate 44,315 downwards.
CAAAGATATCTCGGGCTAGTTTGCAAAATATCCCGCTATTTGTCCGGTGCATCTTTACTAGCCCGAAGATTTGTACGTTGGCGAACGCTGAGCAAAATATCTCGGGCTAATTTATCAAGCTCGAGTTTCGAGGTCGAGCTGATGAAGGCGCGATTTGTAACTTTGGGCTTATTTCCCAAATCAGAAATAGCGGGCTATTTGGCAATCTCGAGCTGATGAGGACATACCTACCAAGACATCTGCCAAGCCTCTTGCCACCAGTGAAATTGATGATGCAGGCTGCGTGAGTGCACTCTCGCTTAACATCACACATGATATGATTAACTTGTTAGCTTGAACAACTACAAGTTACGAGCATGTCACCTCTTGAGGGTCAAAAGGGCGTAAGTCTATGTCATTCATCAAATTGTCTGTTGAGAGCCAGAAGGGCATTAATGCTGTGTCAATGTCTGTGTGTGTAACAGTAAAGGAATTAACATCCCCCCTGAATCTCAATAGACGGTATATATGAAAGTGTTGTGGTCGAGTGGTTTAAGCACTTGACCTAAAATCCAAGGGATATGGGTTCGATCCCGAACAAGGCACTATTGTCCTTTGGCAAGGCATTAATCTACATTTGCCACTCCATACCCAGGAGAGAAATCGAACCTGTTAGGATGACGAAAGCCTTTGTGTTAGTTTTTGCCACATGCCCTCACAGTGACATGGTAGGAATACTCCCCAGGGAGTGGAAATGGTGCAAATTGTGTGTGAATGGATCCGAACACCGGGGTAATGACATCTGTAAAGCACTTAGAGATTGTATTTTGTATTAAGCGCTATATAAATCCAGATTATTATTGGCTTGTTAGCAGGTACTTCAACAAGTTACAAGTATGTCACCTGCTGAGCGCCAAAAGGTGTTAACTATACATTTAATGTAAGTAAACATAAAGTATATGTCTTAACATCCTTCTTACTCTCAGCTAGCAGGTGCATGAGAGAAAAGGCATTAAGGTGGTACAAGACAAAAAGATGTATCATCTGGTGAGCGCCAGAAGAGCTATAACTCAAATATTTTAGACAGAGTTTATGCCCTTCTGGCTCTCGATCAGCAGATGATCCTGTGAGGAAAAGCAAGCAGAATTCCAAGACAGGGTAATGTGAGAAACTGAAAACTAATTGAGCATGCCTGTGGTATGAATACATTGCCATAGCTATGATGACATCAGCGGCCGGCCGGCCGATACCAGAGATCCGACGATGATGTTACATCCTAACATTATCCTTTGCAGGCATATCATAGACTGGTGTCATTATTTGATTCAACTTCGAGGCACACTTATACTTAATAGATAATCATCAAACAAGGATAGATGTAACCCTAACGTGAATTACATCATTTTTCCCTCTAAGAATGATTGAGAAACACCTCCCAACTACATTTGAATTTCTGTTAGTAAAGTTTGATTTCTATCCTTGGCAGGCATATCATAGACTAGTATCATTATTCAATTCACCTTTACAGCAAACCTCCACACATATACGTAATAGATAATTATTAAACACAGATGGATAAGCCCTAGCGCCAATTACATCATAATTCTCTAGAGGAGTAGAGGATATATATATGTGTATGTGTGTGTGTGTGCTTGAGCAAGACATCCCTCCCTCCCTCACATCCAACTTTTTGGGGGCTTTTTCAACCCTTAATAATTCTTGAAAGTAGTGTCTTGTCTACTATAATCAAAAGAATACCAAAAATGGCATACAAACTATATCATTAAATACAGTCTATTATTCTTTATTCAAATAAAAATTGATAAAGAAATAACTGCTTTTAATAAAGTTCACATAGCAAGGTTGTTCATGGTTTTCGTCCAAGGAGGAGTTAGGAAACATCCCCTAGTTCAAAAACTATACAGATTTAATATCATTCTGGAGATTTATGTAACCCATTTGAAATGACATCTTTTTTTTCACATCATACATCTCAATCTTTATTACAATAAATGTCACAACAGTATTAAAAGGGTTTACAAAAAGTCAGCTACTCAGTCAGGTAGGTAATATACAGGCCCTAACAGAGAGGGAGAGCGGTGTATGAACTTCCTAAACGTCTGAAATCTAATATAAAAAACACAATTCATCCGGTCTAGAAGGACATAACTCATGCCCCCTACCCCTTCCGCTTCCCCTGTCCCCTCTAGACTCCTCCCTCCTCCCCGTTTCCATAGCAACAACATCCTTTCCGAAGCCAGCGGGGCAGCCAGACATTGACAATGTCACTTCCCCCTTTATATGCACAATTTTTGAACTGCTTCAGAAGCATCTTAACTCAACATACTATTTTACAATGTTAATATCATCATCCCTGGCCACTGGATTTCAAGCTCGCACATGAGTGTACACCCTCTACGCTCCTTGAGGAGTATTCCTCCCATTTTCCACTGTTCACATGGATTGCATGCATGTAGAGCAATAGAAAAAAAGCAGTCGCATCAGCTTTCAGCAATTCCAACTGGAACCCCATTCTCTCCTGGGTGAAGGGTGGAAAATCTAGATTAATGACTTGGTAGAGGACTTTAGTGTTGCAGCTGGGACTAAAACTGTGAAACATTGGTTCACATTCTGGTGGAGATATATGGTACTTGAATCCGAGCCTAGCATTAAAGTCCTTTGGCAAGGCATTATTTCACATTTGCCACCCTCCACCCAGGTATAAATGGGTACCTGGCAATTGCTGGGGTAAAAATAATTGCAGGGCCCTCAGGAGGCCTGTCTTCATCAGCTCGAGATTGCCAAATAACCCGCTATTATAACTATCCTGATCGCAAATTATCTAGGTAATTGGCATCTTCATCAGCCCTCAGTTGCAATTAGCGGGATATTTTGTCGAGATAATCATCCCAAAATATCTTGGGCTAGTTTGCAAAATATCCCGCTATTTGACCAGTGCATCTTCACCATCCCAAAGACTCGCACTATGCGCGAACGCTGTGCCAAATAGTGAGGTCGAGTCTCGAGCTGATGAGGACGCGATTTATAACCTCAGGATTATCTCCCAAACCAGAAATAGCAGGATATTTGGCAATCTCGAGCTGATGAGGACATACCTAGGGAGAACAGCATTGATGATGATGAGGCTTCCCTGAGTAAACAAAACTATTATTATTTATCCACTAGATCACCAAGCGCTTGGAGACATTGTATTAAGCGCTATATAAAAGTGAAATATTGTTATTTTCTTTTTAAAATAGCTCTAGAAGACTGTGACCCCTCTACATGTTATGGCAGTTAGGGCTCATCTTCAGTTCAATCTGCTAAGCCTCTTAACTCCCAGAATCAAAAGGGTAACTGTCACCATCACGGTCTGTGTTCAGGTATATAACCTCGACACTGTAAAGCTAGCAGACTTACCTGTTAACAGTAATCCCTAATTGAATGATCAATGTGGTTGTCAACACTAACGGACAGACAGGCAACTCAAGAAAGATCAATTCAGTGATATGACCTGCAAATCTGTCAATTCATATCATTTCGTCAGTTCAAAAGTATGGTATGGAACTAAGGTAAAGAAATATATGGCACATTTTTTTTTTTCTTCTCAAAAGGCCAGTACTATTTTGAGTGAATTACTGATATATTTCCTGAATAGAACTTCAAAAAATATGTCTAATGAACAAGGTATTATGAAAAACACACTTAACTTTCAATCAAAGAAGAAGAGATATCCATTAATGAAGGTACTATATAATGAGGATTTGAAGCAGCTATATTTTATCTTGATTTTAAATTACTCAGTAGCTTCATTAGTTGTCATAAAGTCAAAAGAGATATTCAATTTACATCGCAATAAACTTAAACACTATTATGAAGAAAATTAAATTTCTTTAATCTTCTGACACCCATCCCATAAAATGAAGGATCAAAATTTAACAGAAAACCCATTTTGCTTACTTACATTAAACACAAGTTTTTCATATTATTTATTAATAGAATACTGATGAATAGTTTGATGAATAGGGCCTATCCTGTGATTTTCTAACCAAAAAAATTGTGTAGTCTCTCCATTTTGAAAAACCCTACAAAGGAATAGATAGACCAAGGTCTATTTAAGTTTTTCCATTTGGGAAAGATAACTAAGGCTGCGTTCAAGCGGTTTTTTGAAGCTAGAATCACAAACTTGAATCACAAATCAAAACGGCATTAAAAAACATGGTTACTGTGGGAGAGCGTTCAACCGATTTTTCATGAACGCTGATTCTCGCTCATTTCAAGCCCAGCCACTGCTCATCACACTGTGCAGTTTGACCCAGGAAGTATAGGTCAACTTCGCCGCATGCTTTCTGTCTGTGTTTACGGTCGACTGTCGGTCAAACTTGAGGCCACGTCATAGGATCATGATTGAGATCTCCGTTCGTTCAAGCAAATTTTAGCGACCGTGATTCTGAAGAATCACGATACAAAACGCATCTTTTTCAGCGTTTTATGTTAGTGTTTTTAAACACGTTTATTTTTATGACCAACGAAATATCGCTTGAACGCAACCGTGTTTTAAACTAAACGTCTTCGAAAATCGTGATTCGAGGGTGAAAAAGTGTCGATAAAACGCACCTTTAGATCAGCAATGGATACTGTTAGATTTAACTGAATGATTTGGATACCAAACTGCAGTTTCCCATGTATAAAATGTGAGGGGGAGGGGGAGGGGTCACCTTGTACATGAGCAAGGGGATGATGCAACCTTGAACTATCCTCTCCTATTGTGCCATCTTGCACCTGGGGTGATGGTGAGAGCTGTGCAGATGGGAGACTAGCTGTGAGAGTGTGACCCAATATGGTGATGCATGGAGGAGACAGGAGGAAATAAACATGGCATGGGGATGCATCACTCATCTCCTCGCTTGATGATTAATGTCCTTCTCAACACATTAAGTCTCGGCCAGAACATGGCAGGGAGCTACTAGTATATACAACATCTTAAAGGCACCACCTCAAAGACATGGTGAGGAATTTAAAGAGCAATCCAACCCTTGTATTGAATTGATTTGTATGTAAGCATGACAATAAGGTTAACAGAATGGTGAAAGTTTAAAATAAATTGTACCAATGATAAGAAAGTTATGAACGTGTAAAATATGTGATTACTAAGTATGCGATTCTCTAATTGGCAGTTTATTCAGTGGATTGTGACATAGGACGCGGATAATTCTCCCATTTGCTGTGTACACAAATATCACAAATGTCTGTGCCTTCTCCTTTGAGGCACTACTCAAAAATATTATGTATAGCATTTTATTATAGGTCCTCTAAAGAAAGAAAAGAAAAAACATGGCAGGGAGCTAGTACAAGATCTTAAAGACACAGCGAGGTATCAAAACATACAAAGATATTCCTTCACTGGTGATATGATGCTTGGTCTAGCAACATTTGCCCTGGGTTTAACTGCAGGGTTGCCATTCAGTTTTGAGTTAGATTTAGGGTTAGGGTCGGGGTTAAGTCGCGCGCGGTTACCGTTACCATTTGATTTAGGCTAGATTTAGGGTTAACACTGGGGTTACATAGTGTTGGGTCTTAAATATGATGTGGTGTTTAATATGATAATTCAAATCTTTTGATCTATCCACTATAAATTCTTTCACCATTAAAGCAAAGAAAATAATAAGAAAATGGAAAACTCTAAAGGAGAAAAAGCAACTTTAAAATAAATCTATCATTCACTCAATCAGCTAGGCAAACAGTCAGATCAAAAAGTTCAAAATTCAAGAGCAGTGCCATTGTCTGCTAGCTGTCACAGATGAAGAGGAACGGAAGCAGAATTTGGTCATCATCTCTTCAAGCGTTTCACATGACACCACCTGAGTGATATGGTTCTTCAGCCTGCAGCTTCTCATAACACTAAACATGAAGAACAGCACTGGAAGACTCTCTGACCTTGACATACTCTCAAAGAGTTGAGATGCAGAAAGAACTTGATGATAAATTGAGACACAGAACCTTTATTTTTAGACTGGAAGATCCTTTGGAATTGGCATTCTCTTATTGAGTTGAGATTCAGAAGATGAACAGATGTTACCTATATGAACAGCTTAAATCCCTATTTTAAATTCAGAGTTGAGATATCTCAGTGGGGCTTCATAGACACTCTTACATCTAATATAAAAGGGCAACACAATTTAGGGAGCCCCCAAATTAGAGTGATTTGTTGCTTCCGAGCCGTGGTTCCAGAAGTTGTAAAATGTTGGTCAAAATTTGGTCATCAACTTCTCTCAAATCCCTCACATGACACCACTTGATGGGCTCTTTGCCCTGCGGGTTAATCTGACAATACTCCGCGTGTAGAAGAGTGCTGGAAGACACTTTGACCTTGACAAGTGTTGAGAAGCAAAATGACCTTTGCTCAGCTGAGACCTTAAAGAGTGCTGGAAGACCTTCTGGTATTGACATCTTTTCAACGGTTAAGATGCAGAACGAACTTCAAGATCAAATTGAGACATAGAATCTTGCGAGTGTTGGAATGGTAGATCCTTTGGCATCGGACACCCCTAGATGGGCTCTTGGCCTGCGGGTTTTCACAACACTCAACATGTACAAGGGTGCTGGAAGACACTTTGACCTTGATATGATTCCAATAATTGAGATGTAGAAGGACGTTCGATTATCTGAGACCCTCGGAAGGGTGCTGGAAGATATTTCCATCTGTTCAAAGAAAGAAGGCCTTTTACCTTGTGTTGAACTAATGTGTTAAGACACTTCTGGATCACAATGTGATCTTGATATCCTGTCAAGAGTTAAGAAGTGAAGGACCTAGCTAACAGTCAACTGAAAGCTAGAAGATTCCTGAAAGACTTATTGGTTGTGGCATCCTCTTAGAAAGTTGAGATGCAGAAGGTTCTCATAATCAGCTGGAACATAAAAGAGAACAGGAAGACCTTTTGGCACTGGCATCCTTTCAAAAAGTTGAGATGCACAAGGTTCTTATAACCAGCTATGACCTAAAGGAGAGCAGGAAGGCCTTTAGGCAATGGCATCCTCTTAAAATCGAGATTCACAAGAAATTAAAGATAAGCCGAGACCCAGAAGAGTACTGAAAGACTCTTTAGCCTTGACATGTAAAGGATCAATGGATTATATACTGACTCAAAAGGCACATAATATTTGATCTCATATATCTCCCACCAAAAAAATGAACAGCATAAAAAATTGGTATGAAAATCATATTTTGTTGTTGCTACAGCAAACCAAAGATAAAGGGTATAAAGTAAAGACAAAATGGTTTCTTTCAATGATTAGTAAATTACAAATTATCAATTTATTCTCAATTGATCCGATCTTATATGTAGCACCAAACTCTACACAGGAGCCATAAAGACTAGAGATTGCGCTCATATATGATTCCTGAAATTTATCGGTATGCGTAGGCCTAGTTTTGGTGTTGCTTTGTACCATTATATATACATGTATATTCATTGACTTTCATACTTCCAGCACTTGGCAATGCATGCCCAAAATATGAAATCGGTGTGATGTTCTATTTTCCCATCAAAATTTTGTAATTCACTGAGGTGCGAGAGATCTGAGGCACATTTGAAATCCCCCAGCACTGAATAATTCACACACAAATTTTCATGTAAATTTTACGGCTTGCATGTAGCGGCTTTCACTAAATTGATGGATTTAGTGTTTTGGGCAAGACTCAGTCCCATATGTTGTGAATAATGTAAGGTTCGTGACCCGCATTACTCACACCTCAATCACTGTGTTTCGTGACAGACATGCCGCCAGGGTGAGGGGGAAGCCATTACCCAGGTAGTCAACGCTTTAACGTTTCTCTGAGGAGTAAACCACACAACACGGAAAGGTGCATTCACATTGACCAAAACATTAAGAGGCGTGTTCACACGTAAGAGAGTCCTCATGTGTACATGTAAAGTATCCAGGTAGTCAACTCTTTAACGTTTCTCTGAGGAGTAAACCACACAACACGGAAAGGTGCATTCACACAGACCAAAACATGAAGAGGTATGTTCACACGTAAGAGAGTCCTCATGTGTACATGTAAAGTATTGAGGTAGTCAATTCTTGAACGTTTCTCTGAGGAGTAAACCACACAACACGGAAAGGTGCATTCACATTGACCAAAACATTAAGAGGCGTGTTCACACGTAAGAGAGTCCTCATGTGTACATGTAAAGTATTGAGGTAGTCAATTCTTGAACGTTTCTCTGAGGAGTAAACCACACAACACGGAAAGGTGCATTCACATTGACCAAAACATTAAGAGGCGTGTTCAGACGTAAGAGAGTCCTCATGTGTACATGTAAAGTATCCAGGTAGTCAATTCTTTAACGTTTCTCCGAGGAGTAAACCACACAACACGGAAAGGTGCATTCACATTGACCAAAACATTAAGAGGCGTGTTCACACGTAAGAGAGTCCTCATGTGTACATGTAAAGTATTGAGGTAGTCAATTCTTGAACGTTTCTCTGAGGAGTAAACCACACAACACGGAAAGGTGCATTCACATTGACCAAAACATTAAGAGGCGTGTTCACACGTAAGAGAGTCCTCATGTGTACATGTAAAGTATTGAGGTAGTCAATTCTTTAACGTTTCTCTGAGGAGTAAACCACACAACACGGAAAGGTGCATTCACATTGACCAAAACATTAAGAGGCGTGTTCACACGTAAGAGAGTCCTCATGTGTACATGTAAAGTATTGAGGTAGTCAATTCTTTAACGTTTCTCCAAGGAGTAAACCACACAACACGGAAAGGTGCATTCACATTGACCAAAACATTAAGAGGCGTGTTCACACGTAAGAGAGTCCTCATGTGTACATGTAAAGTATCCAGGTAGTCAACTCTTTAACGTTTCTCCAAGGAGTACACCACACAACACGGAAAGGTGCATTCACACAGGCCAAAACATGAAGAGTAATGTTCACACTTAAGAGTCCTCATTCATACACATAAAGAGCAAGACACCAGGGTCCAAGTCTTAAATGAACAGTTGCGTTTAATTGCAACTTATTTGTGATGGATATCAATCACAACTATGTACAATAAAAGATAGGGGACTGCAAACTTGTGATTGATTAGAGGACTTGCGATTGATTTGGATCAATCACAGCTCTTTACAAGAAGGGGCCCTGATAAACACTTGCATCCCCCTCCACAACTAGATCGAAAAATACTACTTAAACCACCTATGTCGCACCCCAAACATCCCCACATTTTTGTTCTCAGGGAAAACATTGTTTTTTTGTTGTTGCAAATCTAGAAGGAAGGGCCTCTGGAAAAGAAAATATTTTGAGGACGTATTAAGAGGTACATTATTGGCACAGAATACAATGCTCAATCAAAATGCTGGGGGAAAAGGTTATTTATATATAGTCCTACTTATTTTTTTACTTGAGATATGAACTTCCATTCTGCTGGACAATCTTTTTTTATTCTAAAGAATTTGAAAAGATCCCCAAGAGCATAAAATTTGAGGGTTGACTAAAGAATCTACAAACAATTTTCAGAAGAGCGATAATTTCTAAAGTTTTAGTATACCGTAGGCCTAGGGACCCTATCTAATGCTCTTCTAGTTTTTAGCAGCCAACTAGAGTATTGAAAATGCTCAAAGCTGATTTGTCGAAACTTAATTCAATCATGCCACTAATTAACAGGATGAGATGCTGGAAGAGGGTTAGAAACATCAACATTAGGATAAAGAACATCATACTAATTCTGCACTAGGAGTTCTTGAATAATAAAGCAATGGATTAAAGATAAACTTCCGGTGAAAAAAAAGAAAATGAATTTTCACAAATTAAACGAAACTTACACTGAATGTTCAAAATTACAAATAAATGTCATGTGCCAAACAATTTTGGTGGAAAAGGTATACTAGCTGAGTAATGACCATAGGAAGATAAGGAAATCAAGGTAAGTAGGCTCGACACCATTTGTGTAGTCCCATATACATCTTTCTGTGTACAGTGCTTGTTACTTTACCAAGACTGAGCCAAATTTAATATGATTTTGATGACTCCAGAACCTTGCAGTACCCACCAATACTTACATGCTACATGATCAACTTTTTTTGATCCATTCTACACCTTTTCTTTCACAATGCAATCGCATGACCAGAACTCAACTTTATCTTTAAACTTTCAGCATTGGTGAATTGAGGACATTTATATAGTAAGCTAAGAGCACTCTGATTGATATGCCTTCATAAATCTTGATCTCAAGTGTTAACACAGCTTGAAATAAGACCAGAAGCCAAGAATCACATTAAGACCTAGATTCAAAGCCAGGGAAGACAAAAGTCAAGGGTTTATTGGCATTTGACATTTTGTTTTTCCATTGTTTAAAGCCCATGTTCAGTGATAGCAAAAATCACATGTTTTCAAAATTCTGTTATGAATTGCAAAGACTTTAACAAAAATCAGCATAAAACATTTCCAAAAGTCTGGGCATTAATACCTTTTGAATTGTACAAAGAGAAGAGGGACATCTTATACTATCTGAACTTGATTACTATGGGCAATTAAAATGCCCTTCAGAAAATGTTTTGAGAGTCTTTTTGATCATGCGACTGATGAAAAATCTGAGGTGCAGGAAGAAAGACTTGGAGGTGGAGAAATCAATAACTAAGAAGACTTAATGAAATGAAAAGTAGGGAGAACAAGTAATTATGTCCAAGCTAAAATGTGGGAGGAGATGTGCAGACAATACATGAAGATGTATATATCAATACAAATCAAATTACCTAGATTTGATTTTCTTCCCCTCATTTTCCTGTGCATCAAATTTCATTTTGGTGATGGAGAAAAATGTAAACGAATACAAACTTCCTAAAATAAAAAGGTGATTTACAAAAAGTCTGAAATCTTTTGTTGATCATAAAACTGGACAGGAATTTTGGGAGGCAGTAATATGTCATTAAAAAATGTTAGGTCTCTGAAAAGATTTTAAAAGTGAACCTGATATCAAGGGTAGTGGTTTTGAGGTTTCAAGAAGTTTGAGAAAAAAATCATGGAAAGTTTGAACTGTCACTGTTGCCAACTCAGAGATGGAAATGAATCTGAAAGGATCGAGGTCCATAAGGTGTAGCACAGGAAGAGAAAGAGGTGCTTTGAATGTGAGTGACTTTTTATCTCCCGGGCATGATTGTAAGCCAACTCTGGGCACGATTAGATTAAAAGCCTAATCTATCACATATTTCATACATTCATCATATCAATGTATGGGAATGATTGAAACAGGAGGTAGTAAAGTGGTTCTAGGACATATGGTCTGGCAACAATATTGCTCTGCTGTCGATTTATGATGCTTACTAAATCTGATTTCAACCAGAGGGCAATTCCACGGTAACGGAAGGACACTCAGACAAGATTTTTGAACTTCAGGTTCATATTAAAAGAAATGTTTTATTAGTATGTATTAAACTATGGGGAACAAAATGTGTTTCAGTCAAGTGGAAAGCTTCATCAACTTCACAAAGTTTGGATAAACACTAATTAACTGGAAAAACCATGTCCATTTTTATGTCCTTCCGTTACCGAGATAATTAATATGCACATTCTTAAACTACTTAACTATAATGACAATTTTTTTGGGGAGAATTAAAGGCACTTATATAGGTATTATATCTGTACTGTTTCACATCTTATACTAATAAAACAGTTCTTTTAGTATGATCCTGAAGTTCAAAAATCTTGTCTGAGTGTCCTTCCGTTACCGTGGAATTGCCCCAGAGACATCTCTGCTTCAATCCTGAAACCTGAAACTAACCCTAATCTTAAAACTAACACTAAGCCTAAATCTAACACTAGGCAAAAAACAAACAAGAAGCCTAAAACTAACTCTAAGCATAAACCCAACATTGAGCCTAAACCTAATACTAAACCTAAATCTAACAATAAGCCTAAAACTAAACACTAAGCCTAGAACTAACACTAAACATAGAACCAACACTGATCCAAAAACTAACACTGAAATTTAATAAAACTAACCATTACCCTAAACCTAATCCAAAAGCCAATTTGAACCCTAATTCAAACCATATATCAAATCCTGGAATACATATTATCGGAGCAAGTGTCAGGCTATGATTAAATAATGTATGAGCAAGTGTACAAGAATGTGGAAGTGTATTCAGGTCTCTACCAGAATATATTTGAAGAATAGATTATAGACTGAGAAAAGAAAAGTTTCTTGGTAAAGAAGAAAAATACTTTGCCTAGTTTTGGAGCTGCCTAGCCTATGGGTTCATTACGCAATGCATGTACTATGTTAACATCTTATGCTGATAGCAAATATAAAGACACTGGTTATACTACTCAAGCCAAGGCAAAAATGAGGACATGAGCAGAGGGGTGCAAAAGGTCACTTTACCCCCCTCCCCCTCCCATTCCTAAATTTCCTTCATCTAGATTGGAAGCTTGGATCGTTCGTTCGTGTCTCCTTAGATCAACATTAATGTATCTTGATCTTCGGAGTAGTTGCTACAACCAGGCCGTGTCACACACGTTGCCCCGGGGTGCGAGATAGGACTCTTGTACTTTGTAGCGTGCCCTCATTTAACACAATAACTTGGAAGCTGGGATAGTGCCTACACATGCATGTGTTGAGGACTTCAGATGAAGACTAAATGTGAAGGTAGATAACATGACGATAAGTGTATGTCTTCACATGTATCACTGATACTTGATGATACCACTGAAGCCAGAAGAAAGAATGAGTAATGAAACATTAGGAGAAGAGGGATCTAGTCTGTTAAGAGCCAGAAGGGCATTAGTTATACATCAAAAGATAGGAGTTAACATCGTTCTGACTTTAAAAAGATGCTATGATGTCATATTGTATCACCTTCCCTTTACTTCATCTAGTCTGGTGCCTGCTTAGAGCAAGAGGGCATTAGCTCTATGTCAAAAGATATGAGTTAACCTTCTTCTTGCTCTAATGAGAGGCTATGATGTCATTGATTTCATCGTAACCTTCCCTTTACTTTAAATCTAATCTAGTGATGTTCATACATATCATCTGTTGAGAGCGAGAAGGGCATTAATTCTGAGTTAAGGTATATGAGTAAACGCCCTTCTAGCTCCAAACAGCTATGTAAAGGCTAAGTGTATGTTAAGATCACATCACACGCTGATAAGTGAATGTCTTCACATGTATTGACGATACTGGGTCATATCAATCAATCGGAATGGAGAACAAGTACATTATATCGTGCTGACTTGAGAATGTCTGCTTCTAGAATGCCATTCACACATGAAGCAGTAAACCGTCCCCCAAACTGGCAAGCGACATAAATCATTTACGAACTCAATGAACGGCAAGTGGGGTTTAAAAAAAGTAGCGGTGTGATACAAAGGCCTATAAACATACTCACAATTTTATCTTTTTTTTGTAGGATACAGAAAAGCATCAACCGCATCACATTATATTTTGTTGCAGCACTTTACTGAGTCACGTGTGAATAAGGCTCTGTGTTGATAGATACAGAAATGTGACGCCCACATCACACACACCACTCTATTTTAAAGTGGCAGTTTTGAACCGGGTTACCACGTCATGTGTGAAAGAGGCTTAACTTGTCATGTGTGTGTCAAAAATGGCATCTTGATCTCGGGACCAAAATAGTCGTCTCATGATGTGATGAATGTGTGTATGGATGAGAGGGATAGCATCACTCCAGTGGAGAAAGAATGGGGCCAGGTAAAATAAGGGTGGGGCCCATTCATCTCAAACAACTGGTCATCCCATTCTCCTTTCCCTTGTATTTTGCCATAGCGGTTTTGAAGAGGCTACTACCATGTAATGTGTGAAAGAGGCTTAAGTTGTCATGTGTGCATCAAAAATGGCATCTTGATCTCGAGACCAAAATAGTCATCTCATGATGAGATGAATGTGTATGGATGACAGGGATAGCATCACTCCAGTGGAGAAAGAATGGGGCAAGGTAAAATAAGGGCAGACCTTGATTGTCTTACACTACCCCTCCCATCCTCTTCCACTGAACATGCTGAAGTGAACCTTGAATGGATGACAGGGATAACATCACTCCAGTGGCTCCAAACAGAAGATTTGCAAATATTCTTCGGACCACCCAAAGCATAAGCCTGATATAGAACATTGTGGTTTATACATAGAACACTGTAACTTATACAATTTTAACACAATTTTAACACATAGTTAACGCCCTTCTGGCACCGAACAGAAGATAAAGTAAAGCGAGAACGAGAGAAGGTGAAAATGTTGAAACATAAAGGAAAAGAATGCAAATATTGTTCAGATTAACAAAAGCATTAGTCTGAAATAGAACACTTATAAATAGAACGATGTACTTGTACAATTTTTAACACATAGTCAACGCCCTTCTGGTTCCAACAGAAGATTAAGTAAAGCGAGAAGTGAGAGAAAGCGAGAATGTTGACACAAAAGGGAAAAATATGCAAATATTGTTCAGATTATCAAAACATATGGTAAGTCTGAAATAGAACACAGTGACTTATGAATGTGACTTATGAATAGAATACTGTAACTTATACAATTTTAACACAAAGTTAACACCCTTCTGGCACCAAAAAGAAGATATCGTATGCAAATATTGTTCAGACTATACCCAAAGCATAAGCCTGAAATAGAACACTGTGACATGTCTAGCTGATAGGATAATGTTCACACTGGGTGGTAATTACATGTACATCGATAGAAGCCGAACCATACCATAGCAAACAAATATGAATGAATAAGTATGAATGATGACATCTTCCATATATATCATGTCATCCAAGTCGTTTTCTATTACCCATAAAAAAAACATTTCTAGTCTACAGTGTAAAGAAACAACCATTGAATGATTGGTTTGATGGTTTGTTTTACCCGACTGCTAAGAAAGCATGTGCCATGCTTGTTAGTAGGCAGCCAGGGGACCGACGGCTTTAAGTCCTCTGTGAGGGACCTGGTAATAAGGATTAATGCCTTACCAAAGGGCGCAAGCGCATTGACTTGGTTTTGAAGCCGGGACCTCCTAGTTACGGGACCACTGCTCTACCACTGAGCCATAGCGTCTCCTCTATGTCAAGTGATATAATAGAACATACTAAAAGCTCTCTGGTATTAGTGATGAAATTTTGCATAATTAAGTCCCTACCATTTAATCGAAGATTCTTCAAATAGTTCTTTGATCAAATACAAATCTGACAAAATTACGGGAACCAGCAAGTTAGCAGACAAAGCTTTTATCATAGGAATAATGCAAACTGTATTAAAATGCAATAAGAGAATGAACAGATGGTTAATCATGTTTGAGAAATATGCCAAATATATACTTGAAAAAAAAGAACTACCCAGGTAGCTTGTATTTTGCCTGGAGGAGCCATCAATAGTGAAATTCTTTTGTTCCACCTTGCCAAAATAATTGCCAAAATCATTGTATATCAACTACAGCATTTGTTCATATTCATATTCAAAGAGTCTATTCATGGTGATAGGTTCATACAACAAAAGAATATACCAAATCTGCCTAATAATGCAACAAAGAGTTCTTAAATTCCATTTTTGCAGTTCTTAGCAACCTGGAAGCAATAATTGCATTCTAACAACATCATACACATTTGATTTACTGTTCGTTTCCATCAAATCTGTTTATGGTGATAAGTTCTGACATTCAACGAATACTCCAGGAATATATATGTCTAATAATATTTCTCCTATTCGTATCACATCAGAAGTGTTCAAATTGCAGATGGATATCTCAGTGAGTGGGTATCGAGTGATGAAGCAATTCCATACGGTGAAGCAATTTCAGCATTTACCAATGTGCATCTACTCTACAACGAGGGATTTGAAAGGTATATATTTGGAGGAATATTAGAAATGTGGGTTATTTATGGGGTGGGAATAGATGGAAGAGAGTTGAGGAGATGGAATTGTATGGAGGTGGGGGTGGATGTTGAGTTATGGTTAGATGCTTAAAAGGCAGAGATAAAGTGGGGGAGGAGAAAGAATGACAGCAAGAAAATCTTTACTCGCAAATGAAATGACAGCAGAGAGGAATAAAGAGAGAAAGAGTGGGAAGAGATCAAGATACAGACATTCATCTATGAAAGAAAAGATAGTGAACAGGGAGGAAACTTAAGAAAGATTGCAAAAAGATGAATAAACAGAAGGAGAGTACATGCATTGATTGAGGAAGGAAGAAAGGAGGGAAAGAGAGAGAAAGGAGGGAAAGAGAGAGAGGGAGGAAGGGAGAGAGAGGGAGGAAGGGAGAGAGAGAGAGTTGTGGGCCATTCACCAATCATATGATTAGTGAATGGCCGATTGTAACAAAGTAAAGATAAAATACTGAAAGGGAAATATTTCAAAGGAAAAGCTAACTTGACCTTTTTAAAGACTTGATGCTCTCAGAAAACTTAGGTTATATGAAATACGGGATGATATATTTTGAGCCTTACCTACAGCACAAATAAACATGTTGTAATTTAAATAAATTTGATGAAAAACGGACCCCTCAAAATGAACACATTGCTCTAACAGGGAAATCAATAAATGTAGAAGTTCCACAGGTACTGCAAGAATCACATTTGAAAGTTACTGGCAAATATCAGTCTGATTGGCATCTCTTCAATATTAGCATCAGGATTTTGAACTCAAATTCTTTAAGTGCATTATTTATTATGTTTCTGACAGCTTTGTTTATAAACATTCATGTTAAATCAATGTCCCATTTAAGTCACACCAGAGATGCTGACAAACCATCACACTTTCACCTAAAAATGTCTTCACTATGGCTCCTCAAATTTGTCTAAACATAAATACAGAGTTCAATCTAAACTTGAGTAAACATGTAGATGTTCTAAGATTTAAAGTCCTTCACAAGGCGCTGATTTACGAGAACACGTAATTGATTCCAGCAATCGTAAATGTCACTTTACGAGAATGCAAACATAAAAAATTCACAAAATCTTCACAACCACTTCAAAAATATGCTGTCTAAACATTCAGGCAGATTTCCATCAAAACTTGAGCATAGATGTGAGACAAACATGATTTAAAATCCTTCATAAGTCATATGGTGATAATTTACGAGAACACGTAGCTATTTCCAGCACTGAGAATGAATGTAAACAAACAGAACACACCCTGGGACCAAGAAGTTACGAGCTACAACCTTAATGAGAAGCACGGCTCGGATTAATGGCGCAAATTAGGGATGAGGCTACAAAACACTTAAATTGGAATCACAAATAATGCGACGATGATGCTTCATTAAAGCACCCGGGCCTTCAGGCATGCTCGTTAAAAGCTTGTTTATGTTAATGATTAGGTGCTGAGCTTAATACTAAATTCAATTACCGGGAAGATTTTTATGATTATCTTTTAACATGCTATGTGAAAGCTGAAATGCTGAGCGTTATTTGATGATTTGTTCATTTTTGCTTAATGCATTTTACAGCATTTTTACAAGATCTTTATGCAAAATAACAAAGGGAAGATTCTCGTGATGTGTAAGCTTAACAAAATTTGATTAGCAATTTAGCATCTCACATCTGTCATCTTTCAAAGTAAAGACTAGAAGATACAGAGTGTATGAAGATTAATAAAGGCCCTCTTCCCTGTCCAAATATCTCTCTGTTTGCCTCTCTCAATCTTTCTCTCTCTCTCTCTCTCTCTCTGTCTGTCTCCTTTCCTCTCATTATCACCCTCTCTTATTCTATTTCACTCTGTAGGCGTGTCTGCACTATCTCGAGATTGCCAAATATCCAGCTATTTTGAACTATCCCGATCGAAACTATCCAGCTATTTGCGTCTTCATTAGACCGAAGTGGCAAATTAGCTGGATAGTTGGTCGGGATAATATCCCAAGATATCTCGGTCTAGTTTGCAAAATATCCTTCTATTTCCGAACTAGCGGGATAGTTTGCGACCGTCTTCATTAGACCGAAGTACGGAGTCAATTATCCCGATCCCATCATGCACAACGATTTCCGGTTCGCACATGCGATCTATACCGCTCAGCGCTGACCTCGCAACCACTGACCTCGAGTAAACACGGAAAACCGCAAACTAGACCGAGATATCTTGGGATATTATCCCGACCAACTATCCAGCTAATTTGCTACTTCGGTCTAATGAAGACACAAATAAGCTGGATAGTTTGCGATCGGGATAATTCAAATAGCTGGATATTTGGCAATCTCGAGATAGTGCAGACACGCCTTGTGCCACGGTCTATCTGTCCAATAACTTCTTGATCTGTCTATCTGTAAACCCTTCTGTCTGTAACTCTCTCCCCACTGCCCGCTTCTCTTTCTCTCTCTTCATCTCTCTGTAGCAACAGCATTCTTTCAAACCTTGTTTTCCTCCATATAGGCCTGTCCTCATCAGACTGAAGTTGCAAAATAACTGCTATTTTAACTAGCCCGATCTCAAATTAGCCAGCTAATTTGTGTCCTCATCAGCCTGCAGTTGCAATTAGCAGGATATTTGGTTGAGAAAATATCCTGAGAAATGTTGGTCTTGTTTCCCAAATATATGGCTAGTTTGTGAAAATATCCAGAGTCTGAATATATTGGGTTATTCTGAAACTTCGGTCTGATCGAAACAGGCCTCATGAGAATAACAAGATGGTCTGAAGAAGCTTTTACACATGGCATAAATTCACCGATCAAGACAGGCCACATGTGTATGTCAGACAGGGGAATGTAGATTGTTCATATATCCTTGAGTCAACTGAAAATGAACATTCCACTTGTTCATCCAGAATTCTGAATAACTGGAAGCATCATATATCACAAGATGTTGCAACAGCTATATAATGCAACATATAATAGGACTATATTTCACCCATAAACCTTATATCACTATAAGTAATACGCTAAGGCTCCGCGGGGGGCGCGACGTCTCCGCCAGCCTTTGTATTTTATTGTTTTTTAATGAGATCGCCGACCGAAGTTGGTGCAGCTATCTCCTCCTGAACCCTCCCCTCGGGGTACCCGTGCCCGGTGCCGTCGTCCGCGGGAGAGTCTACTCTAGCGAATTGGCTATACTCCGCCCGAGGTCCTCCTCTGTGTCGACGTCCAGGGCGAAAACAGACGCGACATGCATAATGCATGATATGCATGACGACAGAGATACCTCATGGATATTCAACCTAACATCCGTAGACACACGACCGATGACTATCCACTCACATTAAGTTGCGTATTAAATGCACGCTGAATGGGTATGACTTACCCCGTGTTAGGTATATTCCTATATGATATTCTCTATACAGACCGCGCCGTCGATCACACTCATTTCTTTGCAGTTCTCAAAGAGACTCACAACAAATGACCAACCACTCACATTATGTTGCGTATTAAATGCTCTATGCAAAGGGCGGGATCACCGAGAGTAAAGCGTCTTGCTATAGGATGTGCTTTAGCGCTGCACAAGCCACAGAGATACACACGAAGCTTCCCGTCCACGTCCTAACTTAGAGACCTATTTCCATCATTATTGCCGCGATCCTATATAGTTTTCGTGAATGGAGGTATGAAATCAAAGCTTATTTTGTGATTATTACGGCCATGTATACAAAATTTTGATTATCATTTTCTAAAGGAAAGTTTTCACAAGAAAACCATTGGACTGACAGTTCACGCAGTGCAGTGTGTGTGAGTTGAGATGAGCTTGCAGGAAGCTCCAACACCGGGACCGCGCCCCGCAGGCGTCCGACGCCTGCGGCGCCGGTGTTGAGCTTCCTGCAAGCTCATCTCAACTCATTTGACACTTTGAAATTGTTATCTGTTGGTTTGCATCATTATTGCCGCGATTTCAATATAGTTTCGTGAATAGATTTACGAAACCTGAGCTTAGAATTAGTAAAAATATTACTAATGTCTACGTTTTTAAACGACTGTCTGATTTTCTTGTGAAAATTTTACTTTGAAAAATGATTATCGCAATTCATGGTCAGAAATAATCACAATCTAGGTTCATTATGTTACAGTTCTTGCATCAAATCAATGCATGAAAACTTAGTTATTGAACTAGAATTTTTTTTTTATTTTTTTAAAATAGGCAATTATGAAGTAGGATGCCTGAAACCTTAGCCTACTAAACAAATCTCAACAAAATGTAGGCCTATCCTTTTATGAATTAATGAAAAAGTAGCCCCAGAAAAAGAGCCCCCGAAAGTTGAAAAAGTAGCCCCCAAAAATTTCCCAAAAATTTGAAATGGAGCCTCCGAAATGAAAAACTTAATTTTTTGCCTGCGCCCCCCTCTAGAATCCCTCGGATTTCCGCGGGTCCTGAGTTGAGTGTATATATAATATAGGGGTGGGGTCCACGGGTTTCAAGGGGCCATAAACCCCCAAGAGCTCGGGGGTTACATTCTTCAAAGTTGGGGGGGGGGGGGAGAGATCAGATCGCAGCGGGTTGAGTGCATATATAATATAGGCGTGGGGTCCACGGGTTTCAAGGGGCCATAAACCCCCGAAAGCTTGGGGGGTTTAGGCGTTTAATTAGGGTCAGATGAGCATGTTTTTAATATTTTATTTGTGACACTTGCGAGTCACTAATTGGCGTGGGGTCAATACGTAGAGTTGCGTAGTGTTGCGTACCAACTACGCTGGCCTACGTTACTATATGGTGAGGGACGGAAAGGGGTACGCAAGATGAACGAAAACAATTCAACATGTTTAATTTTTTTTGCGTACTTTCGGCGTAGAAACTTGACGCAGAAAGTACGCCTTTTTACGCAACACTACGCTACATGCCTACGCAACAGTACGCTACCCTACGCCAGATCGACAAAGCAGTAAAAGCTTTCCACACTACGGAACTCTACGCAGTTCCAGTGGCTTAAAGAATAACTACCGGTACAGTTGGATCGTTTTTTTTATTTTTTTATATAAGGCCAAATTAAAAAAAAAACATGTTTGGCGTCCTGTTTTTTCGAAAAATGGGAAGGAGGAGGCCCTTTTTTTTTCTTTCAAAATGGCCGCTCGGTACATTTTCCCTGACATTCGGGCTATTTTTCAAGATGGCGGCCGACAATTTTTTTTTTTCTTTTTTAAAATCAGAAATACATTTTAGCAGTGCTTTTCATGTTTTTTTTCTTCAAAAATAAAAAAAAAAATAAAAAAAAAAATAGGAGGCGGCCCCCAAATAGGAAGCAGGCGGGGACGCTGTTTTTTTTTTCTTTCAAAAAAAAAAAATCAAAAAAAAATTCAAAAAAAAAAAATAGGAGGCGGCCCCCAAAAAGTAAGCGGGCGGGGACGCAAAACATTTTGTTAATGGCCTGAATGGCAAATAAAGTTCTTGGTGGTTTTAATTTAGACAGTCTCTATATATCTATTTACACCTCCCGCCCCCCTCTAGAATCCCGCGGATTTCCGCGGGTCCAGCTAGTACCTCTATATAAAGATAAACTGGCAACAAAGTTCATATATCTCCAAAACATTATCCTGACATAGCAACATGTAATGATGCACCTGCCAATCAATTTTTGGAATCAAAATATTTTCAACGCTGCATTAAAGAATTATTTCATCAGAAAATGAATGAAAAACTATCAATTCATTTGAGAAAGTGACTATAACAACAGGCCTACAAAATTTTGCCCACCGCTAAACCTTTGCTTCTATGCTGGATGAGTATTTCTTTTAGTCCCTCATGAAATATGTTTATTAATAGAAATATAAAACTGTCCAGGCTTAAAGCGAGCAAGCAATCCACTGCCCTGGAAATTTCTTCAACTCAAATTATTTATAGGACCAAAGATAGATTCACTGACATTCATCAAAATCATTCCTTGAAACATACCACTCATTTATTATTGTTCGTGCCAATTAGTTTGCAGACTGTTTCAAATGAAATGGAGAAACCGCCTCATCAATTATTCTTCATAAACAAACATCTTGTGTGGATGAGTTTCAAATAGCTGATTCTGTTTATATAGAGGTAAAGATTCACAACATCAATCATAACATACCACATTGTATGTGTCATCTGGTGAGAGCGAGAAAGGTGCTAACTCATACTGTATACCAGGCCTTCTCAACTAGTTTATTAGAAGTGCCAAAACGAAAAGAATTTGCAGTTGAAGTGCCACCCTGCATGTTTGACTGTGCTGCGAGGGAGCGTAGCGACTGAGCCGAAAACGGATGAGGTCGAGGGGCAAAGCCCCAACGGGGGGTAGCAGGGGGCGGAGTCCTCTGAAGCTGTTGGATTTTAGGGCATTCTAAAGGCCTAAATGGGGCATTTATAACACCATTTCATTCCACAATATAATCAAGCCTATTTTCATATTGATGAGAGAAAATTAGTACAATTCCTGGGTACAATTACACTGGAGGTAAATTAATATGTAGTTTTTTGGGTGCAATAAACACGGGAAATGTCAAAATAAAGTGAAAATCAAACAAACAAAAACAAGATGTTTCCAGAGATTGGCAATGTTAAAGGTAAAGACCAGTAATGGTCATGCGATTGCATTGTGAAAGAAACGTTGTGGAATCGATCAGAAAAGGTCGATCATCTAGCATCTAGCATCTGCAAGGTTCTGGAATCATCAAAATGATAAGAAATTTGGCTCATTCTTCGTAAAGTTACAAGCACTATACACAGAAAGATGTATATGGGACTACCCTATCTCTCTCACCAGACCATGAGAGAAATAAATTTACCAAATATATGAATTAGTAGGCGGTTTCCCGGCAAATTTTTTATCATCATGTATTAGTCAAAACATATTCTTTCACATGATTGGTAATGAGAGCTTCCATTTCATTTTTTGAAATTGGGGCGTTGCCAATACTGGTCTTTACCTTTAAAATTAGTAGCCCATAGTAAGCTAACTGTTGTTCAGAGATTAAGGTTTAGAGTCATATATAATGGTAAAAAACGATGAATACCCTGTTTGTTAAGCAAGCATTTTGGGCTCAAATTCGACTGCAACTTCTTGATTTAGCTAAAAATATATATTTTCTTTCTTTTTTCTGTTGTTGTTGTTGTTGTCGTTGCAACAGTCGCGCGCCGCTCCGACTGACCGCAGTTGAGAAGGCCTGCTGTATACTATAATACATACAGAGTAAACGTCCTTCTGGCGCTCAACAGATGATTATGTATAAAAGTCACGAACAGATGCGACTGTTTATAAGTAAACTTTGTTAATTTGTTTCTTGAGTGCAAGAAGGGTATTAACTCACAAGAAAAAAATGTCCTTCTTGCTCGTAACAGATGATTCATTTCTTTGACTGATTGCTTTTACAGCTCCAGTGCAAATATATAAATACAGCACATCTGCCCTAACTCGAAGTCAGGTAATTTATTCTCATCACTAATTGACTGCTGAGAGCCAGAAGGGCGTTAACTCATATAAATATATATTTCTTACAACTAACACCCTACTGCCTCTCAGCAGATATATCATAATAAACAGCTATATATCTTGATTGCATTAAACGGTCTTCATTGTATTGTCGGTTTGGAGCCAGAAGGGTGTTAACTCATATACTTTAACACTGAGTTAACGCCTTCTAGCTCTGAGCAGATGGTATTCTACATACTGTCCGTTGAGAGCCATAAGACTTCTACATAGAGTTGCAGTCTTCTAGCTCTCGTTAGACAAAAAAAAAATTGTTATTGGAATTATTAAATTATAACCATGATGTGGGGGGGGGGGGGGTGCAATGATTGTATTGCTCAGTTTTACTTCTTAAAATTAATGTACAATACCTGGCAATCTAGATAATTACCACAGCAACAGGAGGTATAGTTTATGATTGCTTGTAAATATGCCATATGTGAACATACACAGCCATCATACTGTTACTGATGAATTTTCTCCTCTCTTTGACTGTCTAATCACCATGACAACAGATAGTGTTTTTTTCTCTCTCTCTCTACTTCCCGTATTATTCTGTCCGTTTGCATGTTTTCCCTGTTTCTCTTTCTGCGTCGCTCTTCTTTATCTCTTTCTTTCTGTTTCTCTGTCCCTCCCTTTCTCTCTCCCTCCATCTGTCTATCCCATGTATCCCTCTTCCTCTCTCTCTCTCTGGCCCAACCCACCCCCTCCCACTACCCGAGAGGTCAAGTGCTTAGCTTAATCCCTAGGTACCAGATGGACCCTGATGGGTATATTGAAAGATGGGATAAGTATTATGAATCAAGTACAAATACCCTTCACTTAGTAGCCCCTTGAATTTCATTCTTGTTCTTCTACTGTTACAGAGTCTTGTGAGTAGAATTCAATCGTTCGTCAGACTGGACTCTAACTTCACTCAATCCTGCGCCATCTTTTCAATGCTGCATTGTTAATTTTACTTTGATATATGCATCCCTTTTTTCAGTGTCCACGTTGGAATGAAGAAATCCACAAAGTTGTACTATATTTTGTATCATGCTTGGACTTTAACAATTTGATTTTTTTTATCCCATTAGGCAGGACAAAAGTAAAAACTTTTTTCCTGCGTCAAACCAGTAACAAATATCAAACTATGTTAAATTGTGACAAATTATGTTAAAGGTACTATGTCCCTTTTGCAGCCAACCTCAAATGCTGTAGAACTTTAAAGGAATTATGAATATATCATGTATGTCCTATCTGTGAAATTTAAACGTTAGCAGTGTCCTCATATTCAAATTATGCAAGGAAACCCGTTTACTTGCTAGACTTCACTGTCAGACACTATTGAGTGACTGACTGGCTTTTCTTCTTCTTTGGTAATAACATACATGAAAAGAGTTGTAAAGGGTACATGAGCATTTGTCTACATCAATAACCCACTTCTTGTGATGGCCAAGATTAAACTGATTGAATCTTTGCGCAGCATAAAACGTATGACCATTCGGTACAATTGTCTGAAAATCAAGACTATTACTTTTGGGCTCTATAGCCCTAAAGTCGATTTGACAACAAAGAGTCGTTATTTTCCCACTTGAAGACATTTTCAAGCCCCACCTTTTTTAGAGAAGTTCTAAATTAGTATTATCTTTCAAATGCAGTTGGAATTTAACTTTTTCATTTTTTTGGCCTGCAAATGGGACATAGTACCTTTAAATCATGTTACAATCTTGAACAAATAATTCTGATTTATACATGTAGCTTTCAAATTTAGCTTTGAAAGTGAGTGGTTCAATTGCACATGATCTGAAAACAATATAGCTCCGCTGTCAATTTTATACACAAACAGATGTCCCAATCAGGCATTCATCACTCCATATTTGACCCTAACCCTAGACCCTATAACTAATCTAAAACCAAACTGCAACCCTTACCCTTACCCTAGCTCTACATCTTTATGTCTCTGGAGAAAATTTCATATCGCTGTTTAATTAGAGGGGGGGGGGGCTTACTTATCCATTAAGGGCAAAATCTGATATTGTACTAACTCTCCCATGTCACTCAACCCCCTACTGAGGCTTAAGTGGATTTTTCAACACACAATCAAGTCCTATTATATGTGGTTTCTTCGCTACTTTACTTCCCTTCCTGTGTTCAAAACAGATCCACGCTTCAAGTTCATTTTGTAGGAGATTGGAGAGGAGAGAAGAATATTGGAGCTGGCATACGAGATGAACTAGGATTTATTGCTTCTCTTGGGGGAAGGGGGGGGGGGGGCAGCAGATGGGGGAATGGGTGTGCAATGGTTCTACACAATTTTGCTCTTGCAACTATAAATATATAGTCTATATCCTAATCTTTTTTAATAATCACATAACGAAACGTATATATCATATAGAACCAAATTACAATCCTAACCACAACCTTAACCCTATGTTATTAACAGAAGCCCAAAGCATCTGTAATATTTGTAAATCTAGATCTAAATAACAAACTCCAATTTAAGAACAACTTTTAGCCTGGTTATAACCAATATCTGCCAAACAAACAACAATGCTGCCTCAAATTAAAAAAAAATCTATGAATACACCATGAACTTATATTAAACCAAGTCCCTATCTACCCCAACCAGACAAAATTATGGATAATCATACACATGTTTGCCCTATGCATATGCTGTCTGGTGAGTATTTAGAAATCATGTAGTCTATATATGACTTCATCTCTTCTATTTTCAGAAACACTATAGAAGGGATAAATGCCAAGCACAAAGAATATAAAAAGCATCCGTCCACGAGTCACATAAGTTGCTCATCAAATCGCAAGCCTATGGCCAACCCAGTTCGAATTGTGAAAAATATATACTGCTTCGTTGGGTAAGCACACAACATAAGAATATATATGTGTCATGTTGTGACCAACTGGAACTAAGTTAGCCAAACTCTCTATATAGATGGCTCTGGACACTGCATAACCACACCTAACTCTACATGTAAAGCAAAATACATAAACGGCACCAAGATTTGATTGATGTACCATCACAATAAACATAGCTTTCCATCCTATCAACAACAAAACCATTGTTTATCTACCATGCAATGATGGTTTTGCATTACAGGTCAGCCATAACGCTTTGAATATACTCCGTAGGAGCGAGAAGGGTGTTAAATCTGGGCTTAAAGTATAAGAGTTACTGCCCTTCTGGCTCCAAATAGACGATACATCCATTTTTCATCATAACTACCTGTGACACTGGTCATGGTTTCACTTTCAGTATTCTTATTTGTCAAAGTTTCATCTCTCTCAAGACGGTGTTGGTCTCAGGGTCTCAACCTAACCATAGTCAACTTCGATGATGCTCATTCGATGTGAGAAAAACTGACAAAACTTTTGATTCTGACACAAAAATAACACATATTGACTTACCTAGCTCAAATGCAGTACTCCTGAGACCTCGAGGCCAGTTTTAGTTCCATGCAGTGATATATTAATCCTTTTCGAGTCTAGATCCAAAAATTCCCCCCTGAGATAGGAACTAAGGGGAGGAGAAGGATACCAAGTAAGTTATCACTGCTAACAGACTATTCCAAAGAGATCAAGTCCTCTTGCGATCGAAGCACGGTGGTAAAATCCAAAGTGAGGTAGGCAACGAGGTTGAAGGGCGAGGGAGAGACAAGATGTAATACTACTACTAGCTTTGATGGTGTCTGTGTGTATTGAACCTGAGCTGTATAGTAGTAATGATGAGTGATGATCGATGGTACTGATGAGGATGGGTCATCCAGTCTGTCCTCCTCAAAATCACATGGGATTAGGTTGCAGTGATCCCTTGGACAATCTCCAATGGGAATATTTGTTGGTAGGTAATTCCAGTTCACTTGCAGCGATGCTTTTAATTGACAAAGCTCAAGGAATATTTCCTGATGTCAATTCAATTGTCCGTAAATCTAATCCTTCAAAGGTTATATAGCGAGAAAGGATGGTCAATCCAGTATCAAATTGCAGAGAGGCCTTTGACCAATCTTCAAGAGGAATATCTGCTGATGCCTGGTCAGCTAGTCCAGTTGTGTTTCTTGTAAATCAAACTCCGCAACTGATGGAGAAGGACTGAATGATCAGACCTGAGAAGGTGTCTTCAGATCGTTTCCTTTCCTAGCAGAACATTATGAAACAGAACAAGCTGGAAAATATACATCTAGTGCAGATATGCATACAGTTACTTTGATATGCTCCAGTTGTTATATTCCAGAATTTGATCACTTTAATTCCAC
This sequence comes from Strongylocentrotus droebachiensis, assembly GCA_035222895.1. NCBI lineage: Eukaryota > Metazoa > Echinodermata > Echinoidea > Camarodonta > Strongylocentrotidae > Strongylocentrotus > Strongylocentrotus droebachiensis. The sequence continues at coordinate 16,720 of JAVYIG010013052.1, read as the reverse complement.
AGAGCAAGGTAGGATTGACAGTTCTAAGATGGCTTCAAGTTATTTCCTTTCCTAGATGAACTTTCAAGTCCGAACTATCAGGGATATTCCTCACAAGCAAATAACTAAATAGAATTGCTTTACAATTAATGATTCAGTTTTTATACTAAGAACTTAAATTCCACAGATAACTAGAAAGAGAATTCATTGGTAGCAATGAGTCTGTCCATAGAACCAGCAGAACCTGCAAGGCCATCACCATCTAGACAACATCTTCATCCAGCTGATCCTGCCGCACTAGCATCCCTTTCTCTCACCTCCACTCTAGCCCATGCAACTGAGTCAGCTTCTCTCGGAAGAAGCCAGAAAACATGTGCGGCCAAGTTCTCATACAGGAACGAGCCAATCTACTGCTTCATCACGACTCTCAACTGCTTTAATTCAATTCCCAATACATCTGCCAGGACTTGGCAGTGCAAATTACCACCAAACTATTAAATTAATTACCTGTCAAGAGAGCAAACTACAGTATGAATGACTGAAACGGACCCTTAGCTCCGTTTTTTTTTTACTCCTTTTTGTTTATCCCATTGGCAGCTGGGAAATATGCACCAGACTATTTTTGCCTGTAATAATTACTAAAGCGGGCTAAAACCCAGCATGCGGCAATGGGAATATGGAAATTTATCATGTGGCAGGCAGCTGTAGCATAACTAGGCTAATGGTATGATCCATGGATGAGGGGTGGGGATTAGGGGGGGGGGGGGAACCTGGAGGTAGGGTGAAATAGGGGCAACTAAGACCCCCTTTTACCCTATTGATATCATTAAAAAATATATACAGGGTGAGTTCTATGCATTACTTTAAAAACAAAAGGCTATATGCATGAGAGAGTGAAATATGGAAAGGACAGAAGCATTTGGATATGATGATTAGGGAGGGAGGAAGCCTTGAAGACAGACTCAGGGTGGGAAAAGGGGCAGGTAAGCTCCCCTTTTTTCTTTAAGTATAACATAACATTCTTGGGTAATGTACCACTACTTCTAGAGCATAAGAAAGACAAAGGAGAACAGGACATTTCAGGAAACGGCAAATTAAAGGTGGGACGGTGAGGGGAGGGGGATAGGGTGGGGGAGGGGAGGGGAGGGGGATAGGGTGGGGGAGAGAGGTTTATAGGGTAAGAAAATGTGATAGACTTCCCTGATATTCCATACCTGAAGCAGACATTTATTTAAAATGTAATACACATTAACAGAACCTAGTCCTGCAAACATTTGTTAAAGCATTATGGCTTTTCAGATTGAAAAAGAGAAAACAAAATTACTGCACGTATTCACCCTGTGATGTGATTCAAGGAGGGGAGCAGTTTAAACACCCCGACCCCTCATCCACTTAAACACCCTCTTAATTTCACTCTTAGTCTTAATACCAGTAATATTACTCTGAGTGACATACATGCAAAGGAAACAGCAATTTGTCCCATTGTGTCAATAGTTCATTATTAATTAGTTCCTGACGAGTGGAGCTGTGTTCTGTGGACTGGTCCAATTAATTGACCCCTTGTTGAATGATGGAGATTGACATATCATGTAGAATGGTTTATGACTTATTGAGCTTGTATCTGGAAAATCATCTGTTGAGAGCCAAGTAGGTGAATAAAATGTGTTGAAAGGTATGAGAGAAAAGCCCTTCTGGATTTAAGCAGCCAGTAATACACTTTACTGTCTGACGTGATAAGGCCTTTTTTTTATATTTGTGTGTTTATTAAATTTTAAATCATATAAAAATTACATATTTACAAGGCCTTTTTAGTTACTGCCCCCAAATCCTGGAACTCCTTACCCCCTGTACTAAAGAATTGCCATACTCTCACAGATTTCAAGAGGTGTCTGGAAACACATCTTTTCTAATTTTTGTGTAATATTCCTCTCTGTTTGTAATTAATGCGAGCTTCGTATGATAATGTTCTTTTTCTTTGTTTGTTTTTGTAGGTATTTCTTGTTTTTGCGCTTTGTATCTAATAAAAAAGTGCTTTGTAAATGTAATGTTTTTATCATTATATTAAATAGAGAAGGGTGTTGAATATTCAAATCTTCATATATTTTCAAAAAGCGCTCAGCTAGCGCTGAAGGAAAGTATGATCATGAGGTAAAATATGCTGTCCAAAAATGCTATAATACACATCCTACTAGTCAATATCTGTTATATTATATAGCCTTCCATTACTTTGTTATATAAAATCAAGAAATAATTGCAATCTCATGCCTTGTTTGTTTCTCGAGTCGGCCAGACTCCGAATCTTGCGCATGGCTAAGACAATCCAAACTATGAGTATTATAGTGCACACACGGTTGCTTGGTTACAGTATAACACAAAAGTATACTCAATTGACCTGGTGATCAATATAACATCGAAAAATGACCGGGAGTGATAATTACGATCCTCGCAATTGATAGCATGTGACAAGCTTTGGATCAATCATAACTTTGTATCTGTAAGAGTTGTCTAATATTTACCAGTATGTGCACTTGAACCCGCCGGCACGCGAGAACTTGGGAGTAAAATGTGGGGAATTTGTTTGGCACCAAATGCTTTAATTTGGACCTACTGTGACCTAATCGACAGCTGATGTTTCTGGTATCAAGCTTTCTGGCACTAAGGTCACCTTAAATTCTTTACGAATTTCCTTGCTCCAGTCTCCTTGTGTTGTGGTGTAAGGGTCCTTGCTTTTAGAAGCACAATACTATCACTGCAAATATTAAAGGCCTACATATGTAGCCAAATACATATCTTGATTTGACCTTCATTTAGAAAAATGATGGGTATTTTTCTGATGTTCTTGACACATTTTAAAAGAATCATGGACTTTCCGATCCAATCCAATCAAGGTATTTATTTATAAAGCACCAATATCTAGTTGCCTAATCAAAGGCGCTGATGAAACTTAAAAACTACCAAAAATGTCTGTTCATGATTCTAACTGCATGGGAAAGACAAAATGCAGTGACAAATTGTAAGCAATCTGAAATAGGTATGTCTGTAGTTGAGTTCTGTAAGTGGATATATGATGCACCACGCGTTACCCCGGGGTACCGTAGTACCCCGGGGTACCGCGTTGTGTAGCGCCATCTCGCGTCCACTCGAGTACAATGTATGGAGTGCGTGTACATAGTTCCGTGGTATCTCTATGGTGTATACTATGCATGGTGTGCATGCATGCACTGCTCGCGCTATAGCGCTCGCTCACGATCACAAGCGCACTACGGTGGCTATCGCACACTATAGTGCTAGCTAGCTCCGGCGTCCGGTCCCGACCCGCGGCTATTTTAGCCTGTATTCTCCTCATTCTTGCCAAGACAGAAAATAAAAGATAATACCACTTCATAATGTGATTTTCATTTTTATTATTCAATTGGAAAATTTGTTTATTCACAACACATGAGATTATCATGACTGCTGTACACAGATAGCATCATAACACAAAATAGAACTTTCATTTATAATTAATAATTTTAATTATACCACAATAATAATACAGGGTGTATCATAACAGCATGAAATGATATCAATAATAGAATAATTACTCATAACAACAATGAATTTTAGAAATACAGGACTTAAAGGATTTTTTACAAGAACATTGGACACAATTGAAGGTTGAAAAAATCACACAAAAATAATTTCCCACTTTTTGGTAACCCAGGGTACAGCCTTAAAAAATAAATAAATAATTCAACAAAATGGCCGAATTTTTTTTGGTACCCCAGGGTACCATTTATGTCATCATATAACCGGTGACAAGAGCAAAGGATTTGGGGAAGACTTAATCACAGTGGAGCTTATTATAAAACTGTTTTCACTAATATTTGGCCTTTGGGCTTCTCTTAATTACTCTCCTATTCTTTGCACAATACTTTAAAGTATGCGTATCTATATAGGACAATTTGCACTCGCATCACATATCAACTCTTTATTGTCTGTTCTTCTAACTTCTTCAAATCTATAGCAGCATATATTAAATTACTAAGTTTACCCAAGATTTATAATTCTTTTCTTATCAGACAATTAGGCAATTATTCATCTGCTATAATAATTTTTCCCATACTGTTACAATCGTACAAACAAAACCCAAAAACATATGCTGATCACTCCAAGCCGTTTATCTGTCATAACTTCTGCTAAGAGCTTCAAGGGTGTTATCTAGATGTGAAGTGGGCCGTCATTTATTTGCTCTGTGATAAGTCTATCAAATTTATCAGCTGTTTTATAGATTAACACTTGACTCCTCTCCTGAACCTCTCATGAACTTGAGTAAAGGTGTAGATTAGTTCAAGTTCAAAGAATATATATGTACAATTGTACATTGCATCTCAAGTACATGCAGAGAAAGTTTTATATCCTACAAAATATGTTTGTTTGTTACTCTTTTTTGTTTCTTTATAGATTTAAAGGTATTTATGTATGCATTTATTTATACATTCATGTTTTTATTTATATATTTATTAATGAATCAATTAATTTATTTCCTCATTCATTTATGTATTTATTTATCTTTTCATTTATTTACTTATTTGTATATTTAATTAATTATTTAATTAAATAACACAGAAAGATGTATATGGGACTACGCACATGTGCGCGACACGTGCGTATTATCTATTTGGTCCCAATAGATAAACTAATTTACCAAATATATTAATTAGTAGGCGGTTTCCCGGCAAAATTGTTATCATCATGTATTAGTCAAAACATTTTCTTTCGCATGATTGGTAATAAGAGCTTCCATTTCATTTTTTTGAGAGGGGGGGGGGGGGGGGGCGTTTCCAAAAGTGGTCTTTACCTTTAAAAGAAACTCCCTTTTCTTCTCACAGCGAATACTACTGGTATAATCATGAAGTCAAGTTTTCAGACCCTTGTCCAATATAAGGGATATCTGTGCATGTTCATCATGCTCAGAAGTATTAAAAATATTGATATGTTTTTTGCTTGGAGCAACAGTTCACAGACAATTAATTAAAATGTGTGTCTAACTTAATACATGCATTGCACTGGGTTGTCAGCAAACTTGTACTTATGAAAGTTTTGTGAAATGTTGCCCAGGTATGTTTAGGATTGAACCTGCTTTTTCTATCCAACATACACATAAACTTCACATGAAATATTGAAATTGTATCAGGCAGGCTGTGTGTAACCAACACCTAATATTACATTATGGAATTCCTAAACAGTGCCATGTGCCAAGAAAAACTAGATCTATGTTCCCATTTTCTTCTCCTATGTTCTCATTTTTTCCATGCCTCTCTTCTCACACCGAAATACAATTATGGTCTAGTTACTCACTCCAAACAGCTGGAGGCAATATTGACACTAATAACAACTTTGTGAGCTGGTATGATGCTTTTTACTCTGACTTACTTTCGGGGAACTTTCTCAAAAACTGCCTTTTGCATTTAAGTGGTTTAGGGTCATGAGCAAGCAAGTCTATGGACTATTCATCACTGCTAAAAGGCCATTACAACCATTGACGATACATGTCCTTTTTGCAGTTAGCCAACTTATTGCAAAATATACATAAGTACGACATCCACTGTGGTCCTCGACACAAACCCGCATTTGTTTTCTGATTTTATAAACCATCTCCTGTAAATATAAACCACTTGAGAAGTACAAAAAACAAACCTTTCTTTATGCTCATGGAAATTTTAGGTCTACAAAGGCATATGAAATCTGCAAGAACCTCTTAATTTTACGTGCCAAAGAACTTTCAATTGTTTTTTGCTTTGTTTTGTTTTGCTTGATGGGAATTTTGGGTCTTAAAAAGTATGTAAAATCTGAAGAACCTCCCATTTTTGCTTGCCTGAGATCTTTCATATTTGTATTTCTGCTCCCCTAATCAGCCACTACTATGACTCTTCTTGAGATATCATCATGAAAATGTTCGATGATGGAATTATGAAACCCGTCATTTACAAGATTTCAAAGCATGTCCATCTTGCAGGCAGTTGAACAAAATTCTTGTCTAAAAATAAAAGAAAGCCCTTTCAAAGGTTCAGTACCATCCTTTTGAAATACAAGAACATTCTTTCCAGAAACCATGAAAATCAGTATTGATTTTATTATTTACGATATAAATCTACGTATCTACCTATTCTACTTTGCTATTGTTGCACCTCAACATTGCATCACCGAAACTTAAAACACATCGCCAAATTGCTCATACCCCCCCGCCCAATAGCGCCCTCCGTGACCCTTGCGTCCGAGCGCTGCCAACGTAACCTCTTCCTCTTATCACGAGTTCCCTAAAACACCCCTTGGTAAAGGCGCTGGGGATGGAGGGAGGGAAAATAGGTAGATACGTAGATTTATATCGTAAATAATAAAATCAATACTGATTTTCATGATTTACATCAATAAATCAACGTATCTACCTATTCTACTTTGCTAAAGACCAGCACAGATTAATGCCGGGTGGTAAAAACCAAGCAAACACATCAAGTTAATGAGAAATAGACGACGAAGCCGCCTTCAGAGAAGCGACCGCAAAGGCTTGTTCGCCCGCGGGCACATCTTTGAGGTAAAAAGCAGTAAAAGAACTTGGAGACTTCCAAAAAGCTGCTTTACAGATATCCCGAACTGAAACTCCGTTGAAAAGAGCCCAAGACGTACTGACACTGCGAGTATCATGAGCACGAGGAGTCCTGCCAGGCGTCAAAGCCTCAGGACCCGCAGCCTTGATAGCCAAGACTAACCACCTGGAGATCGTATCCCGAGATGCCGCCGAATGTGGCTCCCGAGAAACCAGAAAGAGCTGATCCGATTTGCGAAAAGGCTTCGTCTTGTGAAGATACCATTTGAGGGCGCGAACGGGACACCACAGTTTGTCCCCAGAGACCGAAGAAAAATCCGACAAGGGATGGAGCACCACTTCCACCGAATCTGACGTGTCAGACTGATTCTTAGCAATAAAAGAAGCCTTGGGGATCAAACGAACCCCACGTCCTTCCCAGCGGATATGCCCAGGAGCAACCGAAAGGGCATGAAGTGAGCTCCTACGCTGACCAGAAGCGATTGCCATGAGAAAAACCGTCTTGATCGTAGTATGTAGAAGCGTCGCAGAACACAGCGGTTCGAAGGGAGGGCGTACCAAAGCCTCCAAAACCTTGGGTAAACTCCACGCTGGCGTCAGAGGTCTGAAGGAGGGTCTCTTAAGGTAGAAAGACTTCAAAAGAGCCGCTAGCTGAGGAGCAGAAGAAACCGAAGTACCATCGGCAAACCCCGAATGAACAGCAGCTATAGCCGACCGATAGCCTCGAATCGTCGACAGAGCTCTCCCCTTGTCATACAAAGAGATCAGAAAGTCAGCAATAGAAGGTAAAGACGCCTCTCTAGGGGCGACGCCCACCTCCTCACACCAAGTGTGAAACGCATCTAACCTGGAGTTGTAAACCGTCCTGGTAGACTCTCGTCTACTCTGGACTAGAAATTGTGCAGCACGTTCGGAGAAACCTGACGAACGAGCCCTCTCCCCGATAACCGCCAAGCGGTCAGATGGAGGATTTCCGGACGCTGGTGTAGAATACCGGACAGAGGTTGCGACACCAGATCCGGATGACACGGCAACAACCAAGGAGTCCCCACCAGGAGGGTCAGAAGGTCCTGAAACCACGACCTCGCCGGCCACCAAGGAGCTATGAGAATCACCATCGCTTGATCTTCCCTGATCTTCCTGAGCACACGGGGAATCAATGCGAACGGGGGAAAGGCATAAGCCCTCCACCCCCCCCACGGGATCGCGAAAGCGTCCAGAGCAAAAGCTCCCGGCTCCCGGACTCTCGAGCAAAACCGAGGAAGACGATGGTTGAGCGAAGTTGCGAACAGATCGATGTCGAGAACACCGAACACTTTCACCAGTTGCCTGAAGACAGTCGGAGACAGAGTCCACTCCGAAGGAAGGCACTTGCCTCTGGAGAGAAAGTCCGCTATGATATTCTCTTCGCCTGGGATATGTGATGCAACCGGGAACACCCTCGCTCCCTTGCACCACGCCCAGAGTTGAGAAGCCAACTCGTTCAGAGCCACAGAATGAGTGCCGCCCTGTCTGTTGATGTACGCCATCACCGACACGTTGTCCGTGAGAATCAGAACCGAGCGACCCACCAGACGAGCACGGAAGTGACGAAGCGAAGCAAACACTCCCATAAGTTCTAACACATTGATGTGGGGTAGAAAGTCCAGATGACTCCAGTCTCCTGAAATCATCGACCCCTGGCAATGACCCCCCCAACCCAACAGCGACGCGTCTGTGGTGACGGTCACGGAAGGGAGAGGAACTCGGAAAGGTTTTCCCTGAAGGAGGAAGGAACGACGAAGCCAAGGACCTAGAAGACCCTTGATTCTGGACGACAGGGGGATCCACGTCAAAAGAGAACTCACGCTCGGCTGATAAAACTCCAACAGAAGAAGTTGGAAGGGTCTCATCAATAGTCGACAATCTGGAAGAACGTCGACTAGACTGGAGAGATACCCTAGCCACTGAAGCCAACGCTCGGCTTTCACCCGACGCGCACATCTCAGAGACCGAGCAGTCCTGACTATCGTCTCGACCCTGTCGAGACTGGGACGAGCCAGCTGATGACGAATGTCCAGTTGAGCACCTAGGTAAGACGGCGTGCGAGTCGGAACAAACTCTGACTTCTCCCAATTTATGAGAAATCCGAGATCTTGAGTCGTGCTGATCAAAATCTGCATATGATCCAACAGCAGAGTCTCCGACTTTGCGACCAACAGCCAGTCGTCTAAATAAGCGAAAAGACGAAGGCCCCGACTTCTCAGAAACGCCATGACCGACGCCACGACTCTCGTGAAAATCCGAGGAGCAGGGCGCAAACCGAACGGGAGCGCCCTGTAACGGTAGAATTTGCCCAGGAAGGCAAACCCCAAAAGATCCCGCGACCGCGGATGTATCGGCACATGAAAATAAGCGTCGCGAAGATCCAACGAAACCGCGACGTCTGCGGGATTCAATGAAGGAAGGATGGTTGCCAGATGATCCATCCGGAAATGAACCTTTCCCAAATGAAGGTTGATCCGCTTCATGTTGAGAATCATTCTTAAAGAACCCGAGCCAAATTGCTCATACCCCCCCGCCCAATAGCGCCCTCCGTGACCCTTGCGTCCGAGCGCTGCCAACGTAACCTCTTCCTCTTATCACGAGTTCCCTAAAACACCCCTTGGTAAAGGCGCTGGGGATGGAGGGAGGGAAAATAGGTAGATACGTAGATTTATATCGTAAATAATAAAATCAATACTGATTTTCATGATTTACATCAATAAATCAACGTATCTACCTATTCTACTTTGCTAAAGACCAGCACAGATTAATGCCGGGTGGTAAAAACCAAGCAAACACATCAAGTTAATGAGAAATAGACGACGAAGCCGCCTTCAGAGAAGCGACCGCAAAGGCTTGTTCGCCCGCGGGCACATCTTTGAGGTAAAAAGCAGTAAAAGAACTTGGAGACTTCCAAAAAGCTGCTTTACAGATATCCCGAACTGAAACTCCGTTGAAAAGAGCCCAAGACGTACTGACACTGCGAGTATCATGAGCACGAGGAGTCCTGCCAGGCGTCAAAGCCTCAGGACCCGCAGCCTTGATAGCCAAGACTAACCACCTGGAGATCGTATCCCGAGATGCCGCCGAATGTGGCTCCCGAGAAACCAGAAAGAGCTGATCCGATTTGCGAAAAGGCTTCGTCTTGTGAAGATACCATTTGAGGGCGCGAACGGGACACCACAGTTTGTCCCCAGAGACCGAAGAAAAATCCGACAAGGGATGGAGCACCACTTCCACCGAATCTGACGTGTCAGACTGATTCTTAGCAATAAAAGAAGCCTTGGGGATCAAACGAACCCCACGTCCTTCCCAGCGGATATGCCCAGGAGCAACCGAAAGGGCATGAAGTGAGCTCCTACGCTGACCAGAAGCGATTGCCATGAGAAAAACCGTCTTGATCGTAGTATGTAGAAGCGTCGCAGAACACAGCGGTTCGAAGGGAGGGCGTACCAAAGCCTCCAAAACCTTGGGTAAACTCCACGCTGGCGTCAGAGGTCTGAAGGAGGGTCTCTTAAGGTAGAAAGACTTCAAAAGAGCCGCTAGCTGAGGAGCAGAAGAAACCAAAGTACCATCGGCAAACCCCGAATGAACAGCAGCTATAGCCGACCGATAGCCTCGAATCGTCGACAGAGCTCTCCCCTTGTCATACAAAGAGATCAGAAAGTCAGCAATAGAAGGTAAAGACGCCTCTCTAGGGGCGACGCCCACCTCCTCACACCAAGTGTGAAACGCATCTAACCTGGAGTTGTAAACCGTCCTGGTAGACTCTCGTCTACTCTGGACTAGAAATTGTGCAGCACGTTCGGAGAAACCTGACGAACGAGCCCTCTCCCCGATAACCGCCAAGCGGTCAGATGGAGGATTTCCGGACGCTGGTGTAGAATACCGGACAGAGGTTGCGACACCAGATCCGGATGACACGGCAACAACCAAGGAGTCCCCACCAGGAGGGTCAGAAGGTCCTGAAACCACGACCTCGCCGGCCACCAAGGAGCTATGAGAATCACCATCGCTTGATCTTCCCTGATCTTCCTGAGCACACGGGGAATCAATGCGAACGGGGGAAAGGCATAAGCCCTCCACCCCCCCCCACGGGATCGCGAAAGCGTCCAGAGCAAAAGCTCCCGGCTCCCGGACTCTCGAGCAAAACCGAGGAAGACGATGGTTGAGCGAAGTTGCGAACAGATCGATGTCGAGAACACCGAACACTTTCACCAGTTGCCTGAAGACAGTCGGAGACAGAGTCCACTCCGAAGGAAGGCACTTGCCTCTGGAGAGAAAGTCCGCTATGATATTCTCTTCGCCTGGGATATGTGATGCAACCGGGAACACCCTCGCTCCCTTGCACCACGCCCAGAGTTGAGAAGCCAACTCGTTCAGAGCCACAGAATGAGTGCCGCCCTGTCTGTTGATGTACGCCATCACCGACACGTTGTCCGTGAGAATCAGAACCGAGCGACCCACCAGACGAGCACGGAAGTGACGAAGCGAAGCAAACACTCCCATAAGTTCTAACACATTGATGTGGGGTAGAAAGTCCAGATGACTCCAGTCTCCTGAAATCATCGACCCCTGGCAATGACCCCCCCAACCCAACAGCGACGCGTCTGTGGTGACGGTCACGGAAGGGAGAGGAACTCGGAAAGGTTTTCCCTGAAGGAGGAAGGAACGACGAAGCCAAGGACCTAGAAGACCCTTGATTCTGGACGACAGGGGGATCCACGTCAAAAGAGAACTCACGCTCGGCTGATAAAACTCCAACAGAAGAAGTTGGAAGGGTCTCATCAATAGTCGACAATCTGGAAGAACGTCGACTAGACTGGAGAGATACCCTAGCCACTGAAGCCAACGCTCGGCTTTCACCCGACGCGCACATCTCAGAGACCGAGCAGTCCTGACTATCGTCTCGACCCTGTCGAGACTGGGACGAGCCAGCTGATGACGAATGTCCAGTTGAGCACCTAGGTAAGACGGCGTGCGAGTCGGAACAAACTCTGACTTCTCCCAATTTATGAGAAATCCGAGATCTTGAGTCGTGCTGATCAAAATCTGCATATGATCCAACAGCAGAGTCTCCGACTTTGCGACCAACAGCCAGTCGTCTAAATAAGCGAAAAGACGAAGGCCCCGACTTCTCAGAAACGCCATGACCGACGCCACGACTCTCGTGAAAATCCGAGGAGCAGGGCGCAAACCGAACGGGAGCGCCCTGTAACGGTAGAATTTGCCCAGGAAGGCAAACCCCAAAAGATCCCGCGACCGCGGATGTATCGGCACATGAAAATAAGCGTCGCGAAGATCCAACGAAACCGCGACGTCTGCGGGATTCAATGAAGGAAGGATGGTTGCCAGATGATCCATCCGGAAATGAACCTTTCCCAAATGAAGGTTGATCCGCTTCATGTTGAGAATCATTCTTAAAGAACCCGAGCGCTTGGGAATTACGAACACCGGTGACAAACAAAGAAACGGGTGATCGTCTACTTCTTCTATTGCCCCTTTCTCTAACAGAGACACGATTTCGGAGGAAATGTGACTCTGAAACAGAGGGGACATGATCGGAGAGCGGCTCCGGAGGACGCCATTCGGAAGAGGTTCCACAATATCGATGAAGAACCCTTCTCGCACCACCGACAGAACAAATGCGTCGCTGGTGATCTTCTCCCACGCCGGGAGAAATCCCCGGAGCCGCCCGCCGACCTGAGACCCAAGCACTCGGGGGAAGCCATCATCTAGAGAATGACTTCCCACCTCCACGAAAGGGAGCCCGGGAAGATGAATATCCCCCGCGACTACCCCTGGACGACCTACCCTTAGAGGTCGAACCACGAGACGACGCCCCACGGTAAGAAGAATCACGGTAAGACGAATCTCGAGACGAAGGACGACCACGATCCCGGTATTCCTCCTCGACCGGGTACCAGTCCTGAGGGCGGCCCTTAGACTGGCCGACGTTCTTACGAAAATAACCCGAACTCTTTGAACTCGTCCTACGAGGTCCGGAGGAAGGAACCGGCCTTTGGACATCGCGAAAAGCAACGGACAGGTCTCGAGCCTGCTTCTCACCATCAATCTCGGCTTGCAGCAGAGTAGAGAAACTATCTCCACAAAGGTGGGGACTATCCACCGGGATCTGCGGAAGCAGTCCTGGAATTTGACGCGGTCGAATGCCCAAACTAGTGAGCACAGCTTCCCGACGATGCTTCTCGATGGAATGCGAAGTCACCGCAAGCTGTGAGAAAAGAATACCCGAAACCTCTCTCATGACCTGCACCAAGATCGAACGATCCTCAACAGTGATATGGAGATCGTCCGCACTAGCCAAAAGCTCCACCAGCATGTCCATCACAACGGACATCCGGAGACCAGAAGCAGTCAAAGAAGAAAGATCAAACAGCAAGTTGTCACTTTTATCAAAAGCACCACGAGTCCCAAACTTTTTCCCCAAACGACTGGCCACCGCCACCAGTTTTGGAGAAACCCGCTTAGGGCACAAATACGGCTCAGCATCCTGAGGAACGAAGTCGTATTTGCTCACCTGCCGCTTAAGATATCCCGTCGAGGACGACAAGTCTTTTGCGGCGTTAACCAACTCCTCCTTGTGCAGATCAGGGAGAAACAGTCCCTGAACTGCTGAAGAGCCCGATCTAGAAGATAGGACGCCCCGCCGCCCCGCCGATAACTCCGGGACGACACAAGAATCGGGCACATACTTGTGAAACAAAGCTAACGATTCCGCCGCTAGAGACACAAACGGAGTAGAAATATCATCCCTCGCAGCTGAACCCGACGACTGAGCGATGGAACCAGAGTCCCAACGATCAACCGAGCCCCCCCTATCTTGACCAGATAAACAGGAACGATCCCCGCCTAACGGAGCACCCAACGATGCGCGAGGCGGAGAAACAAAAAGAGAGGACCCCGGCGGAATACGACAACTCGAAAACCGCACCGGCGACTGCACAGGAGAAATCGATGCATCCTCGGAAAACTCCGAAAACGACAATTCCGGCGGAGGAGGAGCCACCGACGGAGGGAGAGAAGCCCCCAAAGACGGACCCCGAGGAATCGCAAACGGTTCCGTAACAACAGAACGCGGTTTCTTCGACGGAATAACAAAATCCGAGGAAGAACCGGCCACCGCGTCCCGGATACCCCGCCTCTTACGAGAAGAAGCGGTAACCGAAACGGCCGACGAAGAAACGGGACGGATATCCGATAAAAGCCCGACGGGAGGAGCTCCACGCAAACCGAATCGGGAAAACGTAGAGGCGCGATAAGACGAACTTCCAGGATCCGACTCTGCCGCACGGGTATCCGAACCGAAGTCCGGACCCGGCAAAGCCAAAACCGAAGAACCAGTCGGAGACCGGGTCAAGTCCGGGTCCAAGGTCGTTGATGGATTTTCGTACCGTCCACACAAAAGCCCTGACGGGACAATTGATGGCGGCACAGAACTAAGGTCCGTTCCACCCAGAGTTAGTACCTCTGGGTTTCCGGGCACCGTATCGAGGGGAGATAAAATCGCCCCCTCAACCATTCCCCTGGGCTTCCCTTGCCCGCATAAACGTCCACTGACGTTCGCATCCTTGGGATTTGCGGTGTCACCACCGCGCCCAAGGGGCGTAACTAACGAAGAACCAAAATCCTTTGTCTTCTTTCTCGCAACAGAATTCGACTTCTTCTTGGAGAAACCTGCTAAAAGAAAATTAGAACTGCGAGACATAATTAAACCTGCGGGAAAGAAAGATTAAACAAAGGGTACGAGCAATTATCAAAAGAAATTAAATAAACTACCAGTGATCGAAACACCCCCACCGACTACCCCCGCACGCACCCGAGGCCTCGGAGGAGTGAGGACGGGAAAACGCGAAAGAGGAAACGTGACAATAGTCGGCAAGAAAACGATCTAGAATACTGATAAATAAATAAAATCATGGAGTGAAACTACTCTCTAACGAAAAGGAAATCGTAGAGAATAATATAAAAGGCGAAAATGCGAACCAAAAAGCGACTAAAGAGTGAAAAACCCTTCAACTTTTGGGAGCGATTTATAGTGTCAACTTATCGTTTCAGACGCGAAGAGATAAGAGGAAGAGGTTACGTTGGCAGCGCTCGGACGCAAGGGTCACGGAGGGCGCTATTGGGCGGGGGGGTATGAGCAATTTGGCGATGTGTTTTAAGTTTCGGTGATGCAATGTTGAGGTGCAACAATAGCAAAGTAGAATAGGTAGATACGTTGATTTATTGATGTAAATCACATAACTGTCAGGCAAAGCAAACTTGAAGGCTACGAAATCAGTAAAATGTTTCTTCAATGAAATAGCCAATTACCTCCATGAATTTCAATGTGATTATTTAGCACCAACCCGACAAGGGTGACCTGATCTTGTATTGTAACAAGTCTAGGACTGTGTGAGACTACAAAGTTTGCTTTCTTACCAAACAAATAACCTTTGCAATGAGCAAACTTGAAGGCTCATGAAATCATAAAAATGTAATCAAATGTTCCTGTGATAAATTAACCAATCTCCATAAAGAGCACAGTTTGTTTAGGTAACATCTATAATTGAACCAAACCAAATAATTATTGACTTTTCATTTCAATTTTCATCACAAGAAAATAGAAGGACTATATCCTTGGAAAGGATTATAAACTTTATATTTCCAGGAAGATAAAACTATGACAGGGACTAAACTTGAAGGCTTTGCAAGAAGAAAGAAAATATAAAATAAGAATAATGCAACTCATCTCCCTCAACCTCAGAGCATTCATCTGTTTGATGCCCGAATGGTATACCTCATATATATATTAACATTGAGTAAATGCCCTTCTATATACAATAAGACGTTTATGGGGACTTACATGTAACTGTAGGTGGTCTATATGTATTTCATGAACCAGAGTATTTGAAAGTAGGGCGCTAGGGGGGAGGGGGGATCTTTGCCCCCTCCTGGCAGATTTCTGAGCAAGAAAGAGTGATGCAGCCTCATTTGTAGTAAGCAGGTTTAATAGGGAATAATTCCAAGTAAAAAATAAACAGAATAATTGAGAATATTGATAATTTTCTTAAGACTTCCTTTTATTCCCCCCATAACACAAACCATGGCCCTCAAAGAGCAGGTTACCTTGCTTACATGTCCCCCCCCCCCCCCCCCCGAAGCCACAGTCTGCATACACCACTGAACACACACAAAATGTATAAGCATTTAATGTAAGGTAAGCAATCTCAACAGAATAGCGGGCATTTCTGCTAAAAGCAAGTTGTAATCATTGCAAGCTTTTCTCCCCTCAAAATCTCCACTTTACTGTATATCTGGAAGATCAACATTGTTGGACCAGGATTCAATCACAAAATGTTTCTTAATTCTTTATAGCAAGTAACATTTCTTCATGGAAAACTTGATGGATAACATCTGCGACAAAAATCGAGCCTGGGGCTATTTTTTTTCTTTATGTGATACAGTAACTGTAATATAGACAGAGAATAGGTGTATTCACATTAGCAAAAGGTTACACCCGTATTGAATTATGTTCTGGTATTGTGGTAACTAAATGCACTTTAGCTACCAGACCAGGATTCAGTCACAAAATGGTTCTTAGCAAGTAACATTTTTTTCACATAAAACTTGTTAGATCACATCTGCGAGCCTGGGGCTATTTTTCCTTGTTGTGATACAGTATCTGTAATATAGACGGAGAATAGGTGTATTCACATTAGCAAAAGATTACACCCTATAGAATTATGTTCTGGTATTGTGATAACTGAAAGCACTTTGAATGATTTTCATTTGTACAACCATTAGTAGGTCCATGGTACAAATGTTCTATCCACGAACAGGGGTGTACAAGGATTATGATGCTTATTGAGGGGGGGGGGGGGGGGGGGGGGGTAGCACAAGTCTTACAAATCTTTGTCAAAATGAGTCATCACAATATCCAGGTGCTTTTGTTTGGGGGGAGGGAGAGAGGTACTTTCCCCCTGATATGTCATGGAAAGGCCTAATATTTTTCACTGGTCAAACCCATAATTGCTTGTTCAAAGAAAACGATTGTAGATACTTCTAAGTATTTTAGACAATTTTAGGCTAACTAAATCCTCTTTGGTGATGAAACGCAAATGGGCC
>JAVYIG010013051.1:0-49598 GCA_035222895.1 Strongylocentrotus droebachiensis | reverse complement strand
TATTCTTGTGGAAAAAACAGAAGAAAAAGAAATTGGTGACCAGAAATTTACCTTTTCTTTTTTGCTCAAGGGGGGGGGGGGGGTGTTTAGTAAAATAAAAAGGCGCTCACTATGCCACTCCCCCCCCCCCCTTGAGCAAAAAAGAAAAGGTAGATTTCTGGTCACCAATTTCTTTTCCCTATATATCTATGTAACATATGATTTATTAGAGTCTGCCTTGTGCAGCCGAGTCTGAAATAAAGTTCTGAATTGAATTGAATTGAAGCATTAAACAATATCAAGTGATGAAATTAAAAGATTGACAAATGTTTTAGGATCAATTTCAACCCCTGCTGAAACTAAATTGCAGAAAAAATAGGGGGAGGGGGGTATTTAGGGTCAACTCCACATTACTCAATCGTAATTTTCAACTATTATAATTGTGTTCATAAGATTATTATCATATAAATCATATCTGATTTTTTTCATCATTGTATACATGTATTTTCTGTTAATTCATGCATATTTAAATCTTTAGATTAATCAAGTAATATATTGTTTATTTGATTGTTGTAAAGCACATTGAGAATTTGTTATTATGCTCTATATAAAAATGGCTTCGTTATTATTATTAAATCCACCCCACCCCTTATTTTTAGAATGTAGCATTTCAGCAATACTAAGAGATGAAACTCAAAGGACATGGCAAAGATTTGCCCCTCTGAAAACTTCATTTACAACAACTGTTTTAAGCTACTGAAATTAAAGCTTTGATTAGTTGAAAGCCTGTTTGTTACAAAAAAGTGACAATCGGTACGGATAAAAAGTTTTAGGATACATTGGCCAGGGGAGAGTATTATATAGGTAGAGATAGACGGTGAAATTAAATCCCCATGTAGCTCCCTACAGGCTTTTTGCTGTTTGTTAATGTACTGAAAAACTGCAAATTGCAATGAAAAAAAAAGTGGCTGGGCGCAAAAAAGGCCTATATCTACTCACATATCTGTGTGTTATAAAATACTAAAATATGAACTGTAAAGTGTTTTTTTTTTTTTTAACCCAGTAAATTGTGGCTGCTTTCCAAGCTGTATGTGAACAAGCCGAGAATGTCAATACTAACAGAACATTTATAATAAAAATCTTTATGAAATTTCATGCAATATGATGGATCCTTAAAGTTTTTAAAAAGACAAAAGAAATGGAAAGGTAGACAGATTTTTTTTTGTCAGTGTTTATTTTCAAATTCAATATGACATAAAATAAGTATAATGAATACAATTTCAAGTATATTAACATATTCTCGCATACATTAATTGATAAGTTTTAAAGAAGCACTATGCTAATAGGACGGCATTCACAATTCAAAATATTAATTCTTAATTTGAATATATCTGTAATATTAATGTGTGTTTTCCATACAGACCTTTATGAAAAATAAATAAACACATATTCAATTTTTATATCACAGAAAAAAAAATTGCCAGTAGAAGTAAAACAAATGTGATAATTGAGTTTTATTTCCATTAAGAAAATGAAAAAATACAACAACAAAAATGGGCGAAATTAGGCAGGAGGAGAAAAGTAATATATCTTAGGTAAGTTCAATGACAAAATTGTACTCGAATAGACTTTTGTATCCTTCTGTTCTTGAAATTTATACACACTCTAGTAATATACATAATATGTACAACTCAGTAATGATCAAAAACATAAAAATGAAAGAGGAGAAAGGCCACATGTTTCCTTTGTACAAGTATGACAATTGAAAGGGGAATATACATAATTCCCTTCCTTGTAAGGATTTTCAGTCAGATATATTGTTCCATTGTGTCCAGAAAAATAAAATAGCATTTAATGTTGGAGGAAAGCATTAATATGCATATCAAGATTATTAATCAAATAGAAGATGTACTTGAGGAAGTATAACTATCTATCCTTGATGATACATCTCCCCCTTCCCCACAGACAAACTTCATACAATGAATGTTAATTTCATAGCATGCTAAATTCAATATCATGAAATGATTAAGAACAAATAAGCATGTGTATCCCCCCAGAAAAATAATAACTCTAATCAAGTCTGTTCCACTTGGCGAAAGTGTTGTTTATTAGTGAATTCCTTCCTGTCTCAATCCTCCAACAATACTGCTGGGGATGTCCTAGCTCTTAGCTCTTGTTATCCTTGGGTGGTGTTGTTTATTAGTGAATTCATTCCTGTTTCGACCCTCCTCAGAACCATATTGCTGGGGATGTCTGTCCTCTTAGCTCTTGTTATCCTTGGGTGGCTCCCTGACTAGGGCTAGAAGCTTGTCCATCTTGGCGATCTCAGCCTCGGGTCCGGGGTTGAGGACAGCTCCCTTCTTGTCCTTGGGAACCTTCCTGAGGTTAGGGGAGAGCTTGAGGCTGGAGATGTAGCCTCGGTCGTCACCCACCAGCAGGATGGGGAAGTTAGGGTTGAAGGTCACGTGGGTCAGTTTGGTCTTCTTCTTCTGTACCACAGCCTGCTCGCAGATCGGCTCATACTTGTTGAGAGCGAGGTCAAACACATGGACCTAGGAAAGACAAAGACAACATATTGTTTTACAACCATGGTATGGAGGCAGACAAAGTAGAGATCACAGAGCATTAACACATCGTTAGCCTAATCTTGAACCCAATTTACTCTTAAACCAAAGAATAATTTTCTTATCAAAATCAAATAAAGGTCCCTCTCTCTCTGTCACCTTATAGGTTTACGACCACATCTGCATATATTAATAATATCCCTGCTTGAATCAAATCACGTTATTGATGTGAAATCATCAAATCCAATTCTTAAGTTTCTTTGAAATGACTCCCCTGTGAGATTTTAAGTCACTTAAAGTCTCCTTGTTGCTAAGGTACAGGGTTCCAATCCTGGCCGCGACACTAATGTGCTTTGGCAAGATCTTAAATGAACATGTGCCACACTGTATCTAAGTGTACTAAGTGGGTACCTGGTGGGATTTACTCTTTCAGAGCACTGAGCTCTACGGTCGGCAAAGCTAAAGTCGTGGTAGTAATATCCAAAGTCCTTCGGAAGCGCATAGAGACATTCTAATGTGAATTGCGCTAGACATATTATTGTTATTATTACATTCATGCACTCACCTTGCCATCTGCTGTAACTGCTGCAAAGACTGTAGAGGAGTACGGAGCCCAAGCTACATCACCTACTGCACTTCCAAGGTCAAAGGTGAACATTGGCCCATTCCTGTATTAAAAAAGATTGTTATATTAAACTACGAGCCGGAGAGGTATTTAACTCTATTTAAAATGCTACAAGTTAATGCCCTTTTAGCTCAAAACTTACAAACTGTCCCATCCCCCTCACCCCTAACAAAGATCTTTAACCAAGCCATACAGATGACTTGGTAGTTTTCACCACTCATAGGGGCATTTTCAAGATAACAGCAGCAAGTTCACACAGGAATGTGGTATTTTTAAACATTAAGTTTGCAAAACCTCAGTATTTCAAAAAAAATTATCCACAACAATATCTTTAAATTTTTACCTACAAGCTGGATAAGCTCTTATTTTTTTCTTCTACAAGCTGGCAGAACCTCGCAGTTAATTGCATCTGCATGACACAAAACTTTGAGTGAGAAACCTCCACCCCCAGGGCTAAAATAGTTGTGGTTTAAACTTTCAATAACACTCAAAGATTCATATAACCACCAGTGCATCTGTAGCGTCTAACTACAAGATAATTAACCCGGAAGTTTAAAACTATGACCTAAAATACAGATTTACAGGCTAGCTGTCATGTGAACATAACTAGCAAGATGTTGGCGCTGTAACCAACCTGTAGGTGTGGTCCAGATCTTGACACTCCAGTCGGCACTGCAGGAGATGAAGATCTTAGGATGGAAGTGGTTCCACATCACCTTGTAGACAGCCATGTGGTGGGCATCAAACGTGTCCAGGAACTGGCTGGAGTAGGCCTTAGAACACTTGTGGATCTTCCCTTCCTCCGTGCCCACAAGGAACAGGTAGTCTGTCTGCTTGTGGAAGTCAAAGCAGGTACCACAACCTGGATGAAGAGATGAAGGAAAGACAAATCATAAGATTAACTTGGCAATTAATGACATTGAAGAGAAGTAATACTATAGCAGCTTCCAATACTTGTCTGTTGCAAACAGCAAGGAATTAACTGCGTGCAAAATGAACTCCTGGCTTGCAGTACATGATATTATCAATTGTTTAAGCATATTTCAAACAAAACCTATAAGGCTGGCATCTGGTAAACATTTTAATAGAGTATGGGCCTTAGAATCTTGATGAAGCAACATTTTGAGCTCTACATAAAATCCCAATGGAATTCATAGCTAAAATGCAGTATATTCATCATCATGTGAATTTCATCATAGAATCAAGATATTTGATTAACAAAATGAGCTCAATTCTAAAAGGTCACATAGAGTCAAATTACTTTTAAACCTTGGCAATTTTGAACCTTACCTAGAGGGGTTAGTTGAGTTCCTTCAGGGCCGTCCTGAGGAGCTGAGTCAAGCTGAAGCTGAATCACATCAGTGTACGTCAATTCATTCTAAATGCAAAAAAACAAACAAATAAAACACATCAAGCAATGCAATCAAATAAAACTCAATCATGTCAGTGTATATAGATTTGTTTTATATTGAATGGTGGTGGTTATTTTACCTGACTGCTAAGAAAGCATAAATGCTTGTAAGTAAGCAACCAGATGGCCGACGGCTTTAGGTCCTCTCCGAGGGACCTGGTAATGAGGATTAATGCCTTTAAAGGGCACTAGTGCATCGCCTTGGTTTTTAACCCGGGTCACTGGAATACAAGACCCCTGCTCTACCGACTGTGCTATCGTGCCTCCTCCGAATGTGTTAAACATTGTTTTTTTAAAAGGGGGAAAATGAAATCGTGGTAAGAAAAGTGAGACAAGGTTAACATACTTAATACTTGAACAAATATCTGTCCTCAACTGATAGAGAGTAAGTGTGTTCAAACAGAAGTGTTGGAAATAGAGATATGTCAAAATGGTAGAACAACTGTATCTTTAGTCTAAGCTGAATGTATGATTACTTTTCATTCCTTTTCTCTCTTCCTCTTATTCCTCTTCCTTCCTTCTTTCTTCTTTCTTTTTTCTTCTTTCTTCTTGTTCTTTTCCTCTTCCTCCTCCTCCTTCCCCTCGTTCTCCTCCTCCTTCCCCTCGTTCTCCTTTCTTTCTTTTTGCTTTGCATTACCTTGACTAATGTCCATGCAACCACTCGTCCATCGACGATACGGAAAAGAAGTTGAGGTTGTTGTCCAGATCATCCTTTTGCCAGGCCACCTGAAACATTCAGAGAGAAAGAGACCAGATAAATGAGACAAAGGGAAAATACACAAATAAATTTAGCAAAGAGATGTGGTGTAATTCGGACTGTGAACCATAAGGTACAGGGTTCGAATCCCTGTCTCAGCACTAATGTCCTTTGGCAAGACATTAATCTTCATTTGCCACACTCCACCAAGGTGAGGTGAACGGGTACTGGGCAAAAGCCCCACTGCACTATAGTTTGGCCAGGAAGGATTAGACAAATCAGCTCTCAATTAACATAAGAAAAAGAGGATCATGGGGGACCAATGATCACTGATTAGGCATTGTTTGCTATATAGAGGGCACAAGTAGCTATAAGTAGTGCGCAGTGGGGCTTTAAAATTCTTAAGCGCTGTAATGGCAGCCATGCTATACCTGGATAATAATAATGGAGCGCCAGAAGTGGCAATTAATGTGCCAGACATGACTGCTAAACAAGACTAATTATTATAATACACTGATTCCTACCTGCCAGACTGGGTCTGTGTGCTTGCCGGTCTTAGCTGTGCTCTGAAAGACAGGGTTAGCATCGGTAGTTGTCACATTGAAGACTCCCACAGAGCCATCATAGTAGCCAACACAGATCAGGTATGGGTGCTCAGGATGGATGTCAATGCACATCACACCGCTGTCGGTAGGGTAGACAAACTCAGGGAAAGATGGGTTCTTGAGTGTGTAGAAGAGGATCATGCCACGAGATTGCTTCATGAAATCATCTGTTGGGAGAATTAAAGAGAGATTAAATCATGAGTCAAAAGATTTTACCATACCAGTGCTGATCGAGGATTACACAGCAGGAAAGTAGGAATGGTTGGCAACTATATACATGTATAACAGTTCTATACATCTGTCATAATAACTGATACAGGCCATTGTAAATAATAATTGTTGAAAATTCTTCCTACATGTCCCTCCATTCGTTCAATCATAAGAACTGAGAAAAGAGGAGAGTTTAAATTTGAGAACTGTAGAAATTATTATAAATATCCTGATTTCACTGCCAGTAGGAGATTCCTCATGCCATACGTGATCTCAACTGTCAAGAAGTCATAACTTTCCATTTTGAACAATGTCACTGTTCTATTTCACTTTGTATCACTCGTGTCAATACTTCTATCTAAGGCTCAAAATCATATTTATATGATGGGTTTAATCAGTTCCCTTCCATATGAAGCAGAAAACTGACACAAAAGCTTGGCATTTGAAAGCAATATAGTTTGGGTTACCATGAACATTAAAAAAAGACTTCTATGTCTATCCTATTCTTGGAAAATCCATTTGAAAAGAGAGGTAAATGCAAACTTACATGATCCATGGGCAACGCAAAAGAGATCCTTATACTTGGGATTCCAGCACACTGAAGTGACAGCCAGACGCTTGGACTTGTCGTAGGAGAACTTCCAGAGAGGCAAGAGAGTTCCTTCCTGGTCTCGGAACTCATCAGACATGTCTTCATAGTACTTGAAATCTAAGAAGATCAAAGATAAGAACATTGGTAAGACCGTGATCATTTTGTTGATAACCAGTAATTTTTTTTAGAGAAACAAGTGTTCATTACATGCAAAAATAGATAAGGTGATAAACAGAATAATACAACTGCCCTGAACCGGTTCAGGTGTGTATGCATGTGATCGCTAAATGGCCAATATGTGAACTAAATATAGAAGCAGAGAAACGGGGAGCATTATACAGTCAGTGGTAAACTTGCACAATAATATGCATTGTGTTTTGACACACACACACACACACACACACATGCTGTCATTGCCGTTTAAATTATATTCAAGGAGACAATTTTATCAACCCTGGCCCAACTTGTATGATTGGAGTATATTGAAAACAGAGTACTTTTTATTAGATTATGCAGAACCTATCAAACCAGTGGGTGTTTATATTTGAAAAAAGCATTTTCCACACTCGACCCAGGTGAGGTAAATGGGTACCTGGTAGGAATTAATTCCTTGAAATGCTAGAGCACTGTAATGGCAGCTATAGGCTTAAGCTGGGGTAATAATTACGCCTTGGAATCAGGGGTGAAAAAAAAAAAGTTTTTTTTTTTCCCCTCAACCACGCCACGCCCCCCTTGAGTAAAAAAAAAGAGGATTCGCGGGAAAAAAATGGCATCTAACAATATTCCCCCCTTTCGAATAAGAAAAATGGGAAAGAATAGGGAAGTTTAGAGAAAATAACAGGGAAATCGGTAACATAAGGATAGAAGAGGGAAGAAGAAGAAAAATCTGGTTTAAAAAAAATGTATAAAAAAATAAAATAAAAATAAATTAATTTTATTTTTTATTTTTTTAAATCTGGAAAAAATCGGGAAACTGATTCAAATCGGGTTTCTATCAGGCCTGCTTGGAATAGAATTTCTAGATAGACGGCGCTATAGAAATGCCCATTATTATTATTATCTGGGAGACTCTTGTCTGATCATCATCATACCTTGTGAAACATCATCAAAAGTGTTCTGATTGACCATCCTCTCAATGATCTTAGCAGCATGACTAATGCGACTCATGTCATCTGATTGGGTTTCCAAGGCTGTCAGCTTCTTCTTATTCTTATCCTCATCCTTCTTGGTGGGTGCAGCCTTCTTCTCCTTAGCTTTCTCCTACAATTAAACCAGAGAAAAGGTTGGAATGACCATCAAATTCTAAGTCTTCAATATATTATTATCACTATTGTCACAAGTAGATTTGACACATTTTGGTTGTGATTTCATGAAATCATGAATAATAATAGTGACTAAACTTATACCCAGTCTTAAAATTACTTTTTAAAAAATGTCTATCAAATCAAATCAAATAACATTTTTAGGAAGAGTTACATGTACATGTATATGGAAAATTTGTTTGTCAAAAGTAGGCAATAATATGATTGTCATTTTTCTGCATGATGACTAGAGCAACATAGAACATAATCAAAAGTTCAAAACTGCAAATTCTGCAATGTCACATGTACATTCAACAAAATGAATTGAACAATGAAACAAACTGAAATGACCTTCCATAAATGTACTGGCAGATAACTTCTACATAAGCCAGCTCATAGTTACAATCTGCCCAAGAACAAACAAAGGTAATTTCTACAATATTTTCATATCCATAGAGAATGATATAGGGATGCTGCTCATGAAAGCAAAATCTAGTCATCAAATATACACATAGTACACCAACAAATGAGTGAAAGTACTATTTTCAGAATCATGGTTTAGACAAAAGCTATTCATATAGTATATACGTCACTTTTGAAATAATTACTGTAAAACTACAACTTTTGCACACGTTAATCTGAGAGAACTTCGCAGGTATTTGAGATTAGCATAAGACTTAAACTCTGAAAAAGGGCATTGTTCGCATTATTTTTGTTTGATCTGTATATTCTACAATGCCATGTTACATGCATGTATATGTGATGAGTTGGAGTTATTTGTGTCATGTGCTTTTTACGAACCGGACTATTGCAAGCACTAGCTTTCACAGTGATCCTAGCTTGCCTTCTATAAAAGTTTTCACTTTGCTTCATAGTTGACCAACATTATATTGACCTTTTCTCAGTGTTTTGCTTGTTTTAAAATAATATTCCATACTCCTGTTAGTCTCATGGCAGATATTAAGGAAATTAGTTTGTTAGTTATTATATGGTCAGCAGGTTTGCATGCACTAGCTATACTATTCACAAAGGAGCTCGGACATGCGTTTATCATACATGGATCACTGTATTTTTGCATGATACCAGTTGACAACAAATTACTTCACATGTACCAGTTTAAAGCATGATAAACATTGTATGCTGTTTTAATGTTTTGTTTACAAACAAAACAATCCAAATTTAATTCAAAATTACATATATATAAAATATCTCAATCATGTCTTCATTTCTCCAAAATCTTTTTTGTTATTGTTTAAAAAAAAGGTTGAAAACACAAGGCATTTCATGCACTGTACTATGTTATTGTTAATGAATTCTGCTCAACTTGCTAAAGATTAAAACAAAGAAACACAAATTAATTTCACAATCAACATGATAGATGTACACGTGTTTCTTCCATGAACGATTAAAAACAACACAGAATTATTGTTACCAAATATGATGCATTACAGTTAGAATTATATCATTCCATTAATTTCTACGACATTGCTTTAAGATATGAACAAGCATTAATTAGTTGAAGCTGACAACACACAATGCAGCAAAACATCTCATCAGTAAATCTGAAAAGTAAATTTGTGAGGTTCTCATGCTGTACCTACAAGCGAAGCACACATCACAACAGATTCTCCATCTTAATATAAGATCAAATGAAAATGGTCAAAGCGCCAAGCAGTCCATCAATTGAACGAAAACTTTCTGGGTTATGCCGTTAGTTTAGTTAATGCCAATGCAACTTGAATATACATGTATGACAGCAAACATACTACAAACCTCAGCCTAGCGAGAGCAAAAGGATGCATATAGCGAAGCAGTTGCATCGTCAACAACGCCAGCATGTACGCAGAAGTAATCAGCAGCAATGGATGAGGGATGGAATGCATGGTAATATGGATATATGCAAGATTATAATATCATGAGCATAATGAATATATATATCATATACATGTAAATGATGATGTAGAATACATGAAATTAAATATGTGCATGTATAGTGAATGCCTTTAATTACCAGTGTTGTATTCAAGTTTTGCCTCGAGGCCATATTTTAGTGGCTTTGGCCTTAGCCTTGGACCATTTCACAGGTACATTTACAAAGTCTATAGAGGGTTCTAGTTTTTAGCAGCCTTATGAATAAAAACTGCTTGCCTCAACTACATCACTAGTAATTACACACCTAATGTGTTAAAAAGTGGCTCAACTCCTATTAAAGCTTTCAGATCGATCAATATTCCACCATCTTATCACAGGAAATTAGAATGAAAGTGCCACAACTTATATGAAATTGCAAACCAGGCATTCACGTTAGTCTAGATCCCCTATTATTGGTACATGTAAAGAATAATTTAAGTACAGTGAAATATACTAAGTTTTAACAGATTTGAGTAATGCAAAAGTACAACAATCCGTTTTTATAATTAAGTTTCAGTTGTATGGGAAATATACTTTCTCAAAATCTAAACATTTTAATTTAAATGTGCCAGAAAGTTTGTGTTAACAACTAATAAATCTATCTTTGAAGCATATGTGAAGCATTATAATATGAATATGCACAAAGTTTCTTTTTACCTTTACCTTAAATTAACTCTCTAAGAATGTTAACCCTAATTTTTTAAACAAGATATTCATAGACAGTATAGGGGTATGTATACAGTATAACCTTCAAATATAGGAATTAGAATACATATGTGCAAATAAGTTATTTCAAGCAAAATCTTTGATTAAATTGATATTACAGAGTAGTTCTGATATATGGGCAGCTTAATATTAATATTCCATGTATATATTTCAAAATGCTTTGGGAGAAAAGAACAAGAAGAAGGAAAATAACAAAATAGAAGAAGAAGAGGAGGAGGAGGAGGAAGAAGAACAAGTAAAAGAAGAAAGAAAGAATTCTGGAATAAAATATTTACTGTCTCTATTTCTTTTCCTGGAGTTTAAAAGTCAAGAAATTTGTTGTTCATACAGCTCAACATGAAAACGATGCTATTCCCCTGGCAAAATAAATATGATAACAATAAATACGAGACAAAATGACAATTACAAATGTTATGTACATGGATAGTTGGATACCAGTAACGAGTCTTACCTGTTTCTCAAGATCATCCATATATGCATCATATATCTCCCATTGATTGGCAGTAGATGAGAAGTTAGCACGGGGTGGTGGCTCAGTCTGTGTTCCTCTTTCCTAAAAGAAATAAAACCGCAATAGGTCTAAAGTAAGCTACTCAAGCTATCAGTGATAAAAATCGAAAAAAGGATGTACTACCAAAAAAACCCACATATATATATATATAAGAATATATAAGATAGTTTCTTTCAACAAAATTGATGTGGCCTAGTACACTGAAATATTACAGCGCAGGGCAACTTGCTAAAAGCTAGGTAATCAATATCAACTTTTGATCTTCATTTTCGGTTGACTGCACAAAATTCATGACATAATAAATACCATTTTGTATTACTATGAAGTTTCCATCCGGGGAAACTAAGGCAGGAGGTTTTTAAGGTAATAGCTCACTGGGGTAAAAAAAGGCACAGATTTCTGTTTTCCCCTACAAGATTTTAGGTGGTCACTTGCCTCAGGCAACCTCTAATTCTAAGCCTTGGTACTGAAATATAGCAGTCAGTCCTTAATTCTTCAAAGTCTTTATAGAAAACTGTGTCAAGAAATGGCTTTTAAATTGAGCAAACAGCTAGCTTCTAATTGGATTCATAAATGTGTCTACATGTATATATCATTATTTCAAACTTCATGAGAAGTATCAAAGCTTGCACCTACCCTGTATGGGTTGTTGTATGTCTGTGAGGCTCTCTCACTGAAGTTAAACTGATTGGTGAGTTTCTGATCAGACTTGGCCTCACCAGGAGCAGGGGTGGCTTCCTCATCCCTCTTCTCACCTTCCTTGGGCTGTATGGGGGAGGGGATGGAGAGAGAGTGAGTGAGAGAGAGAGAGAGAGAGAGAGAGAGAGAGAGAGAGAGAGAGAGAGAGAGAGAGAGGTAAAGACAGATACAAAATGAGACAGATAGAGAAAGGGAGAGAGTATATTTGCAAAGACAAACAGATAAATATTGAGAAAAGCCACAAGGAGAAAACAAAAATACAAATTATCAGAGCCGGCTCAAACACAACATGATTAAAAATTACACAATATAGTCAATCAATCATTCAACATCCTTAACATACTGTATGTGGCCACTACCATTTTTGTTTTTAAAACCTTCAAAAAGGAGTCATAAAAACATATTAATTAAACAATGACAATCTTTTACTCTCCCTACCTAAGAGATTAACATGAAATTATTTTATTAATTATTTCATTCAAAGTGTAAGCCAGTGACACGAAATTGTATCTATTTCCAAATTATTTTGTACTAATTGTTTTTTTACTGGCATTGTTGTGCTTTTTACATATTGTATGAGAAACAATTGTTATTTCACTGAGACAGGACTCTGGCTATTCACTATCATACATCTTTTTCTCCAGTGATCTTGAGGCAGCAGACAGCCGGAAAGTGAGTGAAGAATCCCTTGGCTTGAAAAAGCTAGTCTACAGGAGTGGATGAAACCTTGCCTACTAAATGTTAAGGTTTGTAGAAGCCTAATTACAGAATATGATCATCCCAACCAATGACAGTCTTCTATATCAAACTTTTATGTTCAAATTCAAAGGATGGTCATTTACAATATATATTAAACTTTTAAAGGAATGAGGGGAATGTCAACTTGATAATATGCTGGATTTAAAAAAAAGGAGAAGCAAACAAAATTTAAAAGATTGAGTGACATCAAACTGTTGATCATGACAAAGTTGACAAAATATCACTCATGGCAACAGATAAATTCATTAATGACACCAACAATCATGCAAAATCAGAAAAGTGGTCAACAGAAACAAAGTAAAAAAGCATGCAAACAACGGATAACCAAACCTGACCAAAGTATTAAAGCATTTTCAAGGTGCCATTACTGTGAAGTAATACAGCATTATAATATGTACATGTAAGGAACAAAATATTCTCAGCAGTTTCTTTATGAATAAGTTAACAGTTAATGTTCTGTATTACTTTTTATTCTTTGTAGGCAGAAATTATCTAGGAAATGTACACATATTTAGATTCATCAAAACATCAATTTGCCATTTAGGATTTAGAGAAAAATATGGTTTTCAATTGTTCGATCAAGAAATTATCACTCTGTTAATGTTTTTATCAATGACCGGTGTAGCCTCCTTTATTCATGAATTCAAGCATCAATGCTAAAGCAGCTAGAATAATGACCATGTCAGAGAGCAATATTTGGATGTGTGTTTCTGCATGGAGGCCGCAGCCGCGGGCATCCAACTGGCCATTCAGCCTGCATCTATAGTTTATATCAGTATCATACAATGGAATGATTGACATATGAATTGCATCTACCAGTTGACAAGGTGGTCCTCTTACTAGCCTCCTGGCCTAGCTGGCATACCCAATTTTAATCTTACGTGCTTAATAGACATTAGCTAACTTAATTGCTTTGGTAACCAAAATAGTCTACAATTGGGATAGAGTTCAATATCAATGTATCCTGTAATAATGTAGTTTTAGGATCCCACATAAAAACACATCATGCACAGTTTCTACAAAGTAAAACTCACTTTTAAATTATGATATATTTACCCCCCCCCCCCCCCCCCCCCCTCCCCCCTCCTCCCCATCACAAAAAATCACCAAATACATGTCCATAAAACAAAGTATTATCAGAACTAGGGAAAAATCAAAATCAAACCCAGACAATTCATCCATAAAATACAGCAAGAACTTGACATATATACCATGAAGAGCAAACAAGACTTGAACATTAAAGTCCCGAACTTAAATTCCATGCATTTTACTAAAAGCATGCAACACAGCAAAATTGTAAACAAAAACATTCAAGAGATTCACCAAGAAACAATTCTGGAAAATAAAACTAAATTCCAAAGAATCTAAAGAAGATTGAAATATCTGACACAGGCTACATCAACATACCTCAGAACCTTCCTCTTGATTCTCACCCTTCAATAATGATAAAAGAGTTACTTTTAATTTGAGATCTCAACTTTATTTGCTAATTAAGGGAATATTTGAATATCATTCTATCCATATACAGTGTATATCTGATATATCTGATTTCCTACCTGATTTCCTATTTGATTTCCTACAATCATATTGGACCCTTCTTAGGAAACTAAAGCAGTAAACAAATTACCAAAAATATTCGCAAAACCATTTGTTGATAGCTCAAAGACA
Source organism: Strongylocentrotus droebachiensis (assembly GCA_035222895.1). Taxonomy (NCBI): domain Eukaryota; kingdom Metazoa; phylum Echinodermata; class Echinoidea; order Camarodonta; family Strongylocentrotidae; genus Strongylocentrotus; species Strongylocentrotus droebachiensis. The sequence goes on along the minus strand of JAVYIG010013051.1, from coordinate 35,340 downwards.
TTAATTTAAGGCATGAATTATACTGGATTCTTTGTATGTAAATATGCTTCAACAACACAAAATCATAAACCCATTGACTTGGCTATAGATAACGCATATGAATCACTATCACTCTCTACATCATTTTTCAGATTAATATAATCTTTATTCATTCATTTACTTACTTGTTTAATTTCTTTTCTTTTCTTTCTTGGAATTTAAAGAATTAGATTTCTATTGCGTAAACTAAGTTGTCCCCATATATGTCACATTCTTTTTAGAGAGCTGCTTTGTAGTTATGCATTTTCCCAGCGCAAAATATAACTTCTGGGTAATAGGTGGGGGGGGGGGGGGCACTCAGGGGGTGGTAAGACATATTTACCTCTTCTGTTTTCTGCTCTCCATCTTCCTCTTTCTTCTCTTCTCCAACTTCACTAATAGCTTGGTCACTGATTGCTGGAAAGGCAAAATGAAAGCAAGTTGAATTATTAAGTCAGTAACAAATTTATACATTATATTCATAGCATGGCTCTTGAAGGTTTCCTGACAAGTTGAAAAGTTCCTGGTTGCATCTACATAGATCCATCATAAACTTTGTATACGGATTATCTATCATAAACCAGATACAAATGTATAAAATGTATTTCTTACTATAAACAAATGTCAAAACTTCTCTCTGGATTTTAAACATTTACAGTTGGAAACCTGCTGCTTTTAAAAATTGCATAATCAGTAGCATTGCGATTTGATGCGACAGTATCAAATAAATGCTACACAAAGAACAAATAAAGATTTCTTAATCATTATTTACCCATTATAGCCTGCATTAATTACAATGGAAACCAAGCACAATGCTGTATTCATGCAACGTGCCAATGATCATCGTTCATGCAACACTATTAGCAACATGTTATCAAGCAAATGCTTCTTTCATCATGAGAAAGCATTTCAATTCAATAAAAAAAAAAGGACTGTATTTTGCAATAAAATAGCACATTGTTTGCAATTGAAGGAAATTATGGCAGAGCCCTTTGACATAAGCTAGTGAAATGATATTTGGACAAGAAGAGTGATATATTTCTTGTGAATTTACTTGGGTATGGGTACAATACAACTACACCGATGGAGAGCATCTTTTATTAATGTTGTTTTAGACAGGTTTATTAATCAACAAACAAACTTGTGTTGCATGATCAACAGAAAAAGTGAGAAAACAATGAAAAGAACGTAATGTATTGACTCGTAACAAATAAACTACATGTATTATGAAGAAGTGTTATGTCGGCTTGTCAAAAAAACATAATACTTGATTTTGACATTATCATCTGACAGATGTATAATGAAGTGTAATGTATACTCCAAACGTGATCACTGCATATCACTGTATTTATAAAAAGGGAAGGGTTTCCATCTTCTTCTGACACTGACCATAGAATGATGACAAATCATAAAATTGGTAAAAGAGTAAAACACATTCTTCTTATTATTACTGAAAATGCATTTATATTGGGTTATATACAAATGTAGGATACTTGTTATGAATAGAAATAACAGTGAATCCATTCTTGAAAAAATCTTGAAAAAATCTAGTAAAATGACAAAATTGATGCATTGGACATGCAACAATCAACGAGTTTACTGCTGCTGGCAGTACCACTAGTTTACAATTTTATGAATTTGATATTGAAAGACTGGAATCCATTTTTTTTGCAAGTAGCTGGGGTGGGAAAAAAATTCTGCACACCCCATTCCAATCTCTCATAATTTAAACTTTAACTTTATTACTCACTTGAATGATAATTGTGATGGATATTTTTAATAATTTTATTTAATAAAGTGACTATGAAAGCATCTTTATCCCCAATGTTAACGATGTGAAATACATACATGTACATAGTGATAAATACGTAAAGCACTCAATACATAGAGCATGGGGAGTGATGTACAGCTGTTCCAGTATAGGTAGAATATATGTTCATTACCTGTTCTTGTGTTCATAAATAAATGTATGTGTAAATAATTCAGTTGCAAAGGGCCGTTAGGGTGAAAGTTGTGACCTCAACATGAATCAAGATGTTTGCGTTATATAGGCACAGATTATATAACATACAGGAAATGATGATGGTAAACTTGCATCACAAAAATGAACAAACAAACTACTATTAATTTTCGTTATTCATCACTTTAACTTTGTCAGGTACCCCTTACAAAATGTCAAACGACCATATCGTCGGCCTTATGCCAAAAGGGCCTTAACCCGATTTTGGGGGTTATTGAGTTATTAATATCACCTTGTAGATTTCATCATTCTCTTTAAAATGATGTGCTTCACTTGTTGAAATTCGATTTATTTATGAAGATAATTATGAATTTCAAAAGGGCCTTAACGCATATCTCATCTTTTTCCTTACGCCAAAAGGGCCTTAACCTACACGGATGATCCATTTGCGTTAGGAGGGCCTTTCTGGCAAACCAAAGGTGTTGCGAAACAAGAAAATTTCCTTATGCCAAAAGGGCGCTAACTATGGGCGCGTACGCGCGCATAGTTACGCGCATAGTTACGCGTACGATAACGGCAGGTTAAGGCCCTTTTGGCATAACGCTGCGTAGGTTACGCCCCTTTTTGGCATAATGCCGAGTAGGTTACGGCCCTTCTGGCATAAATAGGCTACATTCAAGCCTTATGCCAAAAAGGCCCTAACATGTTTTTTGCACATAGCATGTACAATTCTGAATATTTTATAACAAATTTAACACATTTCATGTAAAACTTAATAACTTAACACATTTATCAAAATTGGCTTCAAAAGCAAAAAAACGACCACAAACTTTTGATTATTAGAGAGGCCAAAACCTTTAAACGCGATTATCTCGGAATGGCCAAAAGCAGTTAAGGCCCTTTTGGCATAAGGCCGACGATATATACTCTTATAAATGGCATTCAGGGCAAGAGGGCCGTTTTCCAGGGGCTGCCTCACAAGTTTACACAGCGACATAATAAATATGCATATTAAGTTACAGCAAGAGAAAGAGTAGACAAAAATGCTGTGATGAATATAAGCAGCCATGGGTTCCAGCGTATACATTGGACATGTATAATTGATTGTTAATGTATGACCTACCGGCGCCACTCCACCGTTTGAAGAAAAGACCAACTTTGTGTTAGAAGAGGATAAATGGAAGAGCAAAAGAGTTAGAAACACACTCCTAAAGATGAAAAGATTATTCCACACCTACTTAACAATCATCTAAAAGAGCCTTCTAATCATGAACTATTGGATTACAATACACATAGGTAGTCTAGACTGAATAGGAAAAAAAATAATCCTAAGCTTTCTCACAATCATTCTAATCAAAGTTCATTCAACATACATGTACTTCAAGTGTTAGTAACTGTAAGTCATGGACATTGTTTTCTTGAATCAGCAAATACATGCCTGTCGATTCAAGTAAAATGTGAGTACATAGAACCTGGGACTACATGTATTGGAGTTAAAAATGAATGCATTAAACTTCAGTTAATCATCCTTTACTTAGCAGATGATTTTCTCTTCATTAAAGTACTTCACTTTAAGTAAGTCTCTGTAGGCTAATAATGATAATAGAACCCTGATTTGGTAATGTTTTGTTTCAGGAAAATGACTCATAAGTGACCACTTATGTCATTTTTTTAAAGGCAGATAACCGCATCACTTGAGAATGAGCCTTAAGGCTACCTACTTGTACATACAATATTAATTTCTGTCTTAAATATGCCTGGCATTTAATACCTTCAGAAGCACCATGTTTCTGTTGCTGTCTCCTAGCTTCATCGGAGTCTTTGTGGATCATGTTACCATCCAGTGAGAAATGGATGGCTAGTTGATCAACATGGGACGTCTGCTTGAAAGAATTATCCTGGAATACAAACAAGCAAAATAAAGTAAAGTAATCACAAAAACATGTTTTAGATGTCGCCCTGTCTAAATATCAGAAATAAATCAATAAATCAATAGTTCATCAATAGTTATTTTGGGTTCATGCAGTGCCATTTTAACAAATTGAGAAATCTGACTAGGCGTTGTGGCGTGCGCCTGTAATCCAGCTAACAATGGAAGTGACAAACTGATTCAGACGAGGACGCAGGTTCTAAACTGAGTCACGTCTTTCGGATGGTGACGTTTAAAGGTCGGTCCCCAGACGTAAATAATCATATCTGATTGATACACGTCTGTAAAAACCCAATACACACACACTTACCTTGAAGCTGTACCTGACAATATTCTGTGGAGCATGAGGATTGTTGGCTGTCAGAATCCTGGTGAATTCTTCCTTCAGCTCCTGTTTTAGATCAAGTTAAGGACAGAAAACATGAGGCATGAACAAATCGATGGTCATAACATCGTCTGTACTTTCAGTAAAATCACTAACTTTGATAAAATTGTACCTTGAGGTATAACCTTTGACGTATGAATAATTTTTGAATTAAGACAAATAACATTATAGTGCTGTGGCACACTGTTTGATGCATCATATAAATAAAATCTCAGCGTACTGATAAGCATGTCTGTTCCTATATGTAACATGAATCTAAAAATCCATTCAGAGGATTCATCTGTATATATAGCTCAGGGGTCTTGTTAATTATTTTTGAAGGAGGTAATTTGAATTTTATAGGAGGTACCATCACTGCGAGGGAGCGAAGCGACCGAGGGGGGGAGGGTGTGGGAGGGGGGTGTCCCCCCCTCCCACGGTAGGGACCTTTTGGGATTTTCCACTTGAAATCGTGCAATCTGGTGCATACAGCTGTACCTAAGAAGAAAATTTGTAGTTATCTTTCCTACCTTGTATTACACATATATTGTAATAAACACACATAATGTTCATGTTTAATATTACATGAACAATCATAACTCATAAGAAAAGTTATTAAGTTGATAATTATTTATCACTTTGTACCATTACTTTGTAATTTTTAATTAAACTGAGATGATGCACCATACTCAATCTTTCTACATCATGATTTGTTGAATACATGTACAATATTTAAATAATGGGCAGCAGAGGCTAGATTTTGATTTTTTTTTTACTTGTGACTTTTATTTGGCTCCCCATATGAATTCTCATTTAATTATTTTTTTTTGACATGAAATTATTGAATACATTTAAGAATTTACTTCAGTTCCTGTTCATTTTATAATGTTATATCACTATTTTTCCTGACAAAGTGAAGACACTGTATATTTGTTTATTCAACTTTTTTAAGGAAATAAATGAAAATAAAATAAATGAATTAACGGATTGGCTTCCGATCGGAAGTTGGTTTTGAATATTCGCGGAGCACGAGCCTGCATATATCATGCGAGCTAGCTGCGGGGATCCGCCTGGGACGGCCGTGGCCGGCCTAAACTCAGCCGAGTTCAAAACTCTGTTGCCGATTTGCGCATCTCAGAATCTAAAGTACGTTGTCTCTAGACATTGCACGCACGTGTATAGGCCCCGGTTTCCGTGATCTTCAAATATCAAATCGGCAACGGATAGTTTGGTTACAGCGAGCTAGCTTCAGTTTTGTTATGATCAGTGTGTATATATTTTGTGCAGTGCATGCATCGTCTTCTCGCGTGCACATCGGGATCGCAATGGGGTAGGGACGGGCGGGCTTGGCCGCCGCTCTGTGGGGGGAGAACTGCGATGTAACGTACGTTGTCTCTAGACATTGCACGCACGTGTATAGGCCCCGGTTTCCGTGATCTTCAAATATCAAATCGGCAACGGATAGTTTGGTTACAGCGAGCTAGCTTCAGTTTTGTTATGATCAGTACTATATATTTTGTGCAGTGCATGCATCGTCTTCTCGCGTGCACATCGGGATCGCAATGGGGTAGGGACGGGCGGGCTTGGCCGCCGCTCTGTGGGGGGAGAACTGCGATGTAACGTACGTTGTCTCTAGACATTGCACGCACGTGTATAGGCCCCGGTTTCCGTGATCTTCAAATATCAAATCGGCAACGGATAGTTTGGTTACAGCGAGCTAGCTTCAGTTTTGTTATGATCAGTGTGTATATATTTTGTGCAGTGCATGCATCGTCTTCTCGCGTGCACATCGGGATCGCAATGGGGTAGGGATGGGCGGGCTTGGCCGCCGCGCTGTGGGGGGAGAACTGCGATGTAACGTTAGATAGATAGGTCTAGGTAAGTACGGACGACGTCGCGTTCGTGATCGTAAGGGATTTCGTCGACTGCGGCCGTGTATGTGCGGCACTAATTATATCTTGGACGAAATTAAGGAAATTTTGGATTAGCATTGATTTAGATCTACTTTCTGTGATTTTTGAAAGGTTTATTATAGGAATTATAGCCGGTAAGAAACGAGTGAATAGGCGGCAAGTTTTACCGGTTACCGGCTTTAAACGACAGCCCTGATAGCTACTTAAGATTGTGTACGTTTCAACCCAGTATAGTTACAGTCAATCATCAGCCTTTCAATGCATACAAGGTTCAACTTTGTTTAGGTTTTACTTGGGTTGATATACTTGGGTGAGGAATTCCTCACCAATAGAAACAGATAAATATGCTACATTTATGTTTCAAAAACTATTTTTGCAATCTCAAGCACTTTACTTGCTGAAATGTTTGTACACCTCTCATGCAGCATGTCTTGCAGTTGGCAAATGAGGTTAAGACAGGGATTGGATCACCCTAAACAATCCATACATAAACTTACCACTTCATTTAACTCCAGCTGATCATCAGGCTTTATCAAAGACTTCGTCTGTGGAGAGATGGAGACAAAAATGAGAAGAAATGCCAAGGAATACAATACATATCATGACAAACACTATGAGACTGTATATATCTGCATTATGAAGGAGAGATTAATAAATACTACATCAAGATTGTATACTGTGTTCAACATGAATTTTAACACCCCCCCCCCCCTCCCCCAACAAAACAAAACAAAAATATATATAACTTTACAGGTATATTTTTAAAAATAACTAAAAGAGGGGGGGGGGAGGGGGAAGGGGGAGGGTACAATTTCACTTTCAATGGTTGTAATTAAACAACAGAAGAAAATAAACCATTATATAGCATCACTACAGAAAAGCTGCAACCCTATTCATACAAAAAAACACTAGAAATAACATCATCAAATCATAATTGTGGATAGTTAACCAAAATAAGTTTTGAAAAAAGCGCTATCAAAAAAGAAATATGATGAAAGTACAAAAAAAAGGGGCGTTTTCTTCCACTAAAAAAGGAAATGAAACCTACCTGCATCCACTCCTCACCACCATGTTCTCCAGCCTCTGTGGCATCATCATCATCCTGAGTGTGAATAAAGATGATACATGTGAAATAATCATTGGCAATAATACTACTCATTGACAGTCAATCTGTTATGGATGTTACACTGTAACACACAAGTTCTGTAATCACATAAACCATCTAAAAATTAAAAGAAATCATCAAAAATCAATTGATGAAATATTCAACATGCTGAAATGAACATACACCATATATAAACACTTAAATTTTGAAAGTCAACTTGTGACAGCTTTGCATTAAGAGAGAGATTACAATCAAAAGTAGAAAAGGTACTTGCAACAGTATCATGCATACAGTTAGCCTTGCAAAAATTGATATGTCACTTTTAAAATTAATCTCAAATAGTAATCATTCTATATTACAACAAAAAAACACAGCCAAAAACTATGAATCTTGTTTTTTGAATATCATACTAGCCAATGAATATTAGACACAGAATTATATCCTTCATTCCTTTGATGGCCAAAAATATCTAAAGGATCATGTGGTTTACACTATCCAATACCTATTCCACTGCTTGGACTGTTTCTGTGTCAAGGGCTATAGCTGATCAGCTGAAAAAAATAACATTTTCTCAACGCTATACAACAGAGACAGTCATTTCATTCTTACCCTTGAAAACAATCGGTCGAATATGCCAGTTCCCCCAAAATCTTTGGGAAGGGAAAGTTAACTCGCTCATATGCTGAACATTCAAAACACATCTTTCCTCCCCTCTGTCTATATGTCTGTCTGTCTATCTCTCTCTCTCTCACACACATCTTACGACACTCACCTTCTTGCCTTTGACTGGTGCTCTAGCTTTATTAACCTTCAGGGTACTAGCTCCACCTGCCTGGCTTCCGCCTTGGGTGGACCCCTGTAAGATAAAAAAGAATACCACATGAAAAAAATGAAATAGTCTAGAGATGAGTCTAAATGGAAAAAAATGAAATAGTCTAAATGGAGAAAATTACTTTTAAATCAAGAAATGGATGTCACACTGCACGTAGAACTTTAGCTTACAATTAGCGCATGCACAGATCGTTCATCTGATCTCAGCCTCATTTTCATAAGTTGGCGCCTAGACGACGTGGGGCCTTCAGATTGGCTATCGCTGTTCTACATTCACTAAATGCTATGAGATATTTGTGCGACGAGCAAGCTTGCGATTTTTGTTTTTTTCTATACCAAAATTATGATATTTCAGTCAAACCCTCTTTTTGTTATGATTTTTACACGTAAGTATTTCACTTAAGTTTAAGTTTTACTTACCGGTACCTATTTTTAAAGTTTGAACAATTCTCATTTTTGTCATATTAAAGGTACAAACTGGAAATTTATTGTGAGATGTTCGTTGAGTTTTCTAGATCTATATTATGTGTTTGCAATGCCGTGTGTGCGTCAGTTACATGTATGTGTGAAGTGCGTCACCTGTTTAAAGCAGGACGTGTCAAAATCTTGTGGTGCGACTTAATATTCAGGGCTGTCAACACTCCCGCCACCACGCTCTCTCGCCGTCCCACCAGCTTGTGAGTCATAGCGGGAGATTTCCGCCACCACGCCCTTCCCTCTGCTCTCCCGCAATCTCCCGGTTTATGAAAAAACCTCCCACCAGACATGTAAAATGCACCAGCGTAGTCGTATCGTATGGAATTCTTTTGCTCAACGGAAGTGAGCACTTCCATTTCTTTTGTTTTTTTGTTCTTTATACTCAACACCCTAGATCTACAGCCAGTACAGGTAGTACAGCGGTCAATGCGCAAGTTCTTCGTGCACTGTCACTGAATTGAACACCCATTTCAAGCTAGCCTTGCCCTTACTGCCTTAGACTCTAGTTATAATAATTAATACTTAGGTGGGGTGTGGTTTATGGCCTGGGTGCCGAGGCAGGCCCATAGGCATAGCCATAGCGATAATGTCGAAATGTTAGGCCGGAGGTACGAGGTTGCCAAGATCAGACTCTCTCTCCAGCTCACTGAGCTCCAGGCAAGGCCGAGGCGAGAAGCCTTCGCGCTAACAACGGCGGCTGCCCGTGCTGTGCGTTGGCAATGGCATGGCTGCGCTGCTGCACTTGTCCTCGAAAGTTGTCGACGTAAAAGTGGGTATAACAAACGAAGTTTCAATCTTTCTCGTACATATAAATATTTGTAAATAAAAGTTAAGGAAACAATGAATACATTACCCCTTTGGTCTTTATTGATTTTACCGGCATTCCTCTCAAGGCATTAGTTAGAGATTGCTAAATATTCGGAATATTGATCACACACTCAGTGACTACGGAAGCCGTCTGTTGTTAAGGTAACTGAGCATGCGCTCTCGCTAATTTCTTGTAGCAATTAGTAGTCTAAAATGCAGACTTCTAATAGTTCCTTGCATGCACCGCGGCGCGCGGTGTGGGAAATATAGGATGGGTTTATGATATCCCTGCTGAGATATTTAATTCACCAAAAAAAAAATCGAAATACAAAAAAGCTACTGGGCGAACATCAGATTTCTCGATGTCCCACGATAAATACATGTAATACTTTTAAAAACAGTATGAAACACAAATATAGGCCCGCCGCCGTATGTGAGCAGGTGTGCGAAAACTTAATTAGAACAAATTATAGATTATTATGGATAAGATCGCTACATCATTTGTTTTCATTTAGCCTTTTATTTCTCTTTAATTATTATTATTATCATGCATACTTTGTTTATCAGGTTTGTTTTGATTTCTGTTGTATCTTTTTTAAATTATACACCAAGAAATTGGTCTGGCAGCATGGCGTAGAGTAAGCCCCCACCCCCCCCCCCCCCCAAAAAAAAGAGAGAGAGAGAAAAGGAAAGGGTAGTGATAGGAATCAAGGGAGAGAATGAAAGAAAAGAGGAAAACGGCTCGAAAGTGCTAATTTATGATGCAAATTTAGGTGAAGATCTATAAACTATTAAAAGGCCTCTAAACATAATCAAAAAGGAGAAATAAGAGAGAAAAAGGGTGAATAATTACAATGATATCAAGCTCAGACTTTGTTTTGCCTGTGAGATCAAAAGATCTACCGGTACCTATATTTTAAGCTTAGCAACGGTCGCTACATAACTCCCTAACTGAATGAAAGACCAAGGGCTAGCTGTAATGCACTTCTTTTTTTTATATACAGCAAAATGCAAAGACTTTTTTGTTGTTGGAAGGGACGAGGATGTAGGCCTTACCCCCCCCCCCCCCCTGGATCCGCCCCTGGTTTAATTACGCCACTATAGGTCTAGGAAGGGATTATCGCTCAGACAATTTAAGTCTATATATACTTGATCTAGGTCTACACTGGCCCTAGTATAGCCATTACCTCGAATATCTATACTGGCTCTACTATACCTCTACCTGCTCTACCACCTCTAATGTATCTACTGGCTAAACTATACCTCAGGGGCGGATCCAGGGGGGCCTGGCCCTGGCCAAAAAACTTAGGCCCCAACACAGTTTGTTTCTTTTTTGCTCACAGGGATGGGGTGGGGGGGGGGGGGGGAGGGTAAGGTAAGGTATGCGAGTAAGGAATCATTAGTCTTTCCAAAATGCGAGGAATGAATGTTAATGAAATAGGCCCCCACTTATAGTTCCCCCACTTATGTGCAGAGGAGGGGGGGGGGGGGTAAGGTAAGGTATGTGAGTAAGGAATCATTAGTCTTTCCAAAATGCGAGGAATGAATGTTAATGAAATAGGCCCCCACTTATAGTTCCCCCACTTATGTGCAGTGGAATGACATGAGCCAGTATCCATTAAAGCGGGGCAGTCCCGGCCTATATACTCATAATAAAACAAGGGAAACGCTCTCGGCGGTCTCGCCTGCATAACGCAATTCAATATGATAAACCAGAACGTCAATGACGTACATTGTAGTGCTCATCCGCATCTCGCAACAACAAATATCGTGGTACACTTTTGAACTGGTCAAAAAATAAAAATGTGATGCCCTTGAAGGGACATAATTTCATTTCATTTGCATAAAGTACCATAAATAATCAATGGAGCAAAATCTCAAAATTCTGTGTAGAATTTTAGTGTTCCAAATTTAGCTCTACCAGATAAGGCAAACCAAATCAAAATCGGTCAAGAAATGAGGGAGAAGAAGCAATTTTTTGTTCAAAATTCTGTGTAGACCTTTAGTGTACCAAAGTTAGCTCTACGATATAAAGCAAACCAAATCAAAATCGGTCGAAATATGAAGGAGAAGAAGCATTTTTTGTGATTTTTAAATTATTTTTGGAATAAATTTGCATTATTATCATAATTAATCAATGGGAGTAAAATCTCAAAATTCTGTGTAGAACTTTAGTGTTCCAAATTTAGCTCTACCAGATAAGGCAAACCAAATCAAAATCGGTCAAGAAATGAGGGAGAAGAAGCAATTTTTGTTATTTTTGGAAAAAATTTGCATAAATTACCATTATTAATTAATGGAGAACAATTTCAAAATTCGGTGTAGAAGTTTAGTGTACCAAAGTTAGCTCTACCAGATAAAGCAAACCAAATCAAAATCGGTCGAGAAATGAAGGAGAAGAAGCATTTTTTGTGATTTCAAATAAATTTGCATAAATTAGCATAGATAATGAATTTCACGATTCTGTGTACAAGTTTTAAATCCCCCTCCTAGCCCTATCATATGAAACAATCAGAATCAAAATCGGTTGAAAAATAACGAAGCATTTTGAAAATCTTGATGATGATGCCACAACATAGTCCAAGTCTGTTGACCTGAAATGACCTTTGACCTTGACTTTGTAATCTGAAATTCTACTCACATGATTGGGGATACTTGATTACCCTATAGTCCAAGTTTCATTGACTCAGAACTTATAGTTTAAAAATTATATCAAAAATTCAAAAACTTAACCTTAGGTTAAGTTTTCGATGATGATGCTACAACATAGTCCAAGTCTGTTGACCTGAAATGACCTTTGACCTTGACTTTGTGATCTGAAATTCTACTCACATGATTGGGGATACTTGATTACCCTATAATCCAAGTTTCATTGACTAAGAACCTATACTTTAAAAATTATATCAAAAATTCAAAAACTTAACCTTAGGTTAAGTTTTTGATGTTGACGCCGTCGCCGCCGCCGCCGCCGTCGCCGTCACCGGAAAAGCGGCGCCTATGTCTCGCTTTTTGCTACGCAGGCGAGACAAAAACTAGTAGGAATAGGTCATTTTCGTAATGCAACCAAATTTAATGCATATTTTTTTGTGAAGTACAAATTATTCCATTCACCTGTCACGAATAATAGTCAGAATGCACCTAGCAACACATTATGTATGCAATTCGAATCCTGACAATTGAAGAAATAAAGAAGAACAAGAAAAGTTAATAACCCTTCTAGACCTTAGCCGATTAAATACAAGTTAGCATCAATGGAAAGCTGAATGATCGTGGAGTAAAATAAAACACGTTTTCCCTCTCAATATTGCACAAACGGAAGTTAAAACCTAATTTTCAGTACCCCTCTAAATTACGTGTCAACAAGGGTCAAATTTCCCTGATTTACAGTGGTGACATAACATGTAAACCTGATCTGCTCGCCTATGTAGCCGAGGCGATGAGCCATGCTTAATTAATGCAAAGTCATTGTGAATATGCTTACTCCACATACGATGTCATAGAGTTACTAACTAGTTTTTAGGTCCACAACTTCCATTGAGATTTTGAGATTTCAGAGAGCCGTTTCTTCTCTTGACGGACACTAAAATGGCATATAGGAACTTTCTTTGTGTTAGTGATATGCGCTATACAAATAACGCTCTAATAGATGGGTGATGTGCATCATTACCAGTATATAATTAAACAAAAAGAAGAAGACATTTATACCATTCTTGCCCAAAATGAAACCCTGAAATGTGAGAAAAACCCTGTGTTTTTGCTTGCAGTGGGAATGCCCTCAATCCTTATCATTGGACATACATGTTCCTTAAAGGATTGTTCACACACGATGCAAGAAACCATCGCATTTTTTAACACATAAATGTCCCTGGACTCTCTGAAAGACTGCTCAGTGTTGAGGCTGCAGTGAGTTACCATGATCAAATAAATAAATGAAATGAATGGAAAGTGGGCATGGAAAACATTTGCAGCTCATAATGCTTGTGTGCAATTATGTCTGTGTTAAATATGAAAAGACAGAAATATGAAGCACATTACACTTACATATACATGTACATATATGTCATACTATACTGCATTTTATCAAGAAATACATGATTGAGCAATTATCAAAATATTTATGTGTCCGTGCAAAGCGTTCAAAGCTATTTGGAAGACAGTTTTTTTTTATTATTATGACCATCATGGTCTGAGATCTAAAACTATTGTCAAATCCATGACTTTGATAACTACAATGCAGTTTTATCTTTCACGCTTACAAGTTACAAGTTTCCCCAAAATAGAAAACTGTACAGTGCACCCAAGGGAATCAAAAAAAGAAATAACTTGAAGCTTAGTATTTAATAAAGGTTGGTCTCTTTGGCCACAATCCCATTGTACACACAGAATATATAATCACGGTCGCCCGAAATTACAAAGGAGGTTTATGTGTGTCATATGACACGTATTGTCTGAACCTTGGTCTGAAACGCATCGAAACGCGTCATATGACGCACATAAACCTCCTTTGTGAATTCGGGCAAGTGTGTTTGGTATAAATGGATGTTGGGATGAATGTACATTAAAATTGGAAGCATGATGGCAAAATTAAAGATTTTAATATGCTCTATATCTGAATCTGAAGAAGAAAAAAATATATTAGAAAAGATGTCCACTTTTACTCATGTCCAATTCTTTTTATAAACTAAAATCTTATTAATGATTAATAATTATAAATTTTCATTAAAAAGTAGATTTTCTATATATCTTGACAAAATATACATATTGCCATCTATATTGACACAACTAAGAAATTGTTAAAGCCAGAGTAATTTACCTACATTTTTATCATCTAAAGATATATAGATTTTGTAACAATTTTGTCAGTAGTGTGTCTTGTGCTAAGCAAAAGAGTGTGATTAAATGCAGAAATATGGCATGTCCATTAACAAAACTATGCATTACCATGTTTAACCATTACAATATAATTTGACTATGGAAATTTGAAGAGCAATCCTTTTCAGGAGATATTTCTAATATGAAAATGTTCAAAACTAACATACAAAGAATGATCCACAAAACTATTTTTCATTTTAAACAGAATTCAGCAATTCAGCATTCTTGTTAAAACTAATAAGTTTAGAAATGTTAGAAAAAAACTGTATGTTCAAACCCTTCTACTGGGTACATGAAAAATTATTCTAAAGTACACAATTTGATAGCTTTTAGTGCTGTAACTCAACTGTAATGTTCGGGTTCGATTTTGGTTCAGCCAGGTTAAGAATTTTTTCGTGAATAATGGTTTGGTTCTTGTATGGCAAATTTGCATTACTATGTCCATGTGCAACTTCTCATGGCATGTAAGGTACATGTACATTGGGCCGTCCTGTATATTTTGAACTTTGAAATAAAATTTGGAGGTGTGTCGAATTACATGACAAAGCCCTTGTTTATCTTATGAGTCTAATGACAATTTGAACTATCTCTGTTGTCCTGAAGAATTTTAAAACCAAAATGAAACAGGGGTGTTAGCAAATTCATGTGACAAGTCACTTTTTGATCTAACAACAAACAAAATTACGTTTTAAAAAGCAGGTCTACAACCTATACTTATTTTCAGTATGAATTTATGAAATGATGAACTATCTGTTGCAGAACATGTTTATCAATTTTACCAAACTGCCGAACATGATAATATTGTTTGGTTCTGTTCCGTTCGGAGTGACATTTTCAGCGAACTTTCGTTCGGTTTGGCGGTTAGGCTACAGCACTAATAGCTTATGTGTGATCTTAGAAGCTAAGATATTTCCTTTTATATTTTGCATTGGTCATTTAGCAACTTCTCAGCAGTCTTAAGATAGATGGTTTATTCTATAGCATTTAAATCTAAAAGTACACATTTATCAGCTTGATGAGACCATCTGAGAAAACAAGAACCCTGTCGATGAAATAGCATCCCCAAGTCCAACAGTTTTCACAGGATTTTTACAAACTAAAACTGGTGTAAAATGAAATTGAATGTTATCTCTTGTCCATGATATAACCGGGTCTTGAGGATCAATGCTGACTATCCTATGCCTGAGGGGAGCATGGTTAATAGACAAGGCGAATGCTTGTGGGACACGTAGCTCTACTTTCTCGTCTACAATCCTGCCATCATCGCATGCCTGCCGTCCGGCTATCCTTGCTCCGGCCGACACGGCTGCTGCATTGTTGATCCATGTGCCATTCATCGTAGCCACGATGTGAAACGCAAGACTGTGGAAGTGCACCCTGGTAAGTGTGGAGGACCATCCTGCTGCGTTGGTCTTGTCAGCCTTGGTGAGCCAGGAACCCTGTTGCGTAGAGGTCAAGATCCAGTAGAGGATATCGGCTACGGCACCCACCTCAGGATAGCCATCCCTGATGTAGACCTCAGGGTGAGGACCGGAGTTGACAGATGACATGAAGCTCAGCTCCTGCTCATTCAGGCCAAGGGAATGAACTGATGACAGAACCTGAAAGAGAATCAAAGGTCACAGTTAAAGCCATTTCTCAGCTGAAGTAATACTGAATAGATTGTGCAAAAATGGCATACACTGTATACACATTTTTAGTTATCAATTATGGTTTATGAAAGGATAATATTCGCAAATATGTATACTTAATGAACAAGAACCTGGAATGATTCTAAAGAAACTCTTATCAGTTTGCCCCCTCAAATATTTCACATTTTTTCTTGACACACACACACATACACATCAACAATTTTCTTTTTTTTAATTATTCAAATTGTGAAATATTCCCTTCTTTATATCAGAATGTATTGATATCATTGTAATAAGGGTGTTAATAGAATTATGAAAGTAAAAGAGGTAGAGCCTACAATGATTACCGGTATGTCTGTTTAGAGCTAGATGGGACTTCTTTCATGTTAACACCCTTCTTGCCCTGAACAGGCAATTTGTTCCAAATACATGTAGCGCACAGATTTTGTTTGTTACATGACGACTACTTGCATACACCCTGATCACCAGCCCCTGGACAACTACCCCATTTGATCACATAAAGCCTGCAGAATATGTCACTGGAGCAAATTGTTGGATCACCTCCCAATTAAACATGCTTGTATGATAGTACTGTATGTTAAGAGTAAGAAGGGCATAAACTCATAATTGAATTAAAGTCCCACTGGCTCTTGAAGGTAGTATGTCCTATTTGTAGGACAAAAAATGAAAAGGTTAAATTCCAATAGCATTTGAACGATAATACTAATATAGAACTTCCCTCAAGACAGAAGGGCTTGAAAATGTCTTTTTTGGGAAAATAACGACCATTGGTTCTCAAATCAATTCTAGCAAGTGCTTGTTTAATTAAATAGTCTGATTTCAGACCTTTGTACCGAATGGTCGTACATTTTGTGCTGCGCAAAGATTCAACCAGCTTAATTTTGGCCATTACAAGAAGTGGGCTATTGATAGGTTACACTCAATAGTGTCTGACAGTGAAGTCTAGAAAATGAACAGGTTTTCTTGCATAATTTCAATACTAGGACACTGCTAACGTTTAAATTTCACAGACAGGACATACATGTATGTGACATATTCATGATTCCTGCAAAGTTCTACAGAATTTGATGTTGGCTGCAAAAGGGATACACTACCTTTAACAGAGTGTATGATCCCTTCATATTCCCACATCACACTACTGACCTGTGTATATATGCCTTTGATCAACTCAGGATCTGCCATGCTAGCCAGCTCTAGATGAATGGGTAGGTCTGATGGCAGACGAGACAACTCTTGATTAAGAGCAGCCATCTTCTCTTCTTTCTTCACTCCTGGCTGGCCATCCAGCAGATGAAGGCCAGAGAAGAATACAGCGTCTGGTGAAAAGTCTTTTTTAATGAACAACATAGAGAGGAAGTACATTTAAGGAAAGAGGAACCTAGTACAGTGCAACTTTAATAGCATCCCAAGACTCAAATGGCAATTCTTCTGGAGAATAAAAGAAAAAGTAGAGAATTGAATAACCTAATCTTAAATTTACATGGGAAGGAGTCTCCAGTGTCATGGTCTAGCTGCCAACCTTCCACAGCAAAAATTAAGAATACATTGAAGCAAAATTAGGAATACAATGTATTTGTATGTATTTTACCTTTAACACAAATTTAAAAAAGAGGAGAATCTAGAGCTAATTACATTAGTCAGTAGGTATCCAAAATATCCAAATAGAAATTATTCTTCAAAAATAGGAATGGGTTGGAGCTATTATAGCGAGGTTTCACATACTTATCTAGATACTTATCTATTAACCCCTCTCATCCCAACCAACAAAAACACAACAAGAAAAAATTGAACATAAAATGTGTCAACATTAGCATGCTTGGTGTACATTATTTTGCTCCCATTCATCAAAATCTTACTGCATGTGTGCAAACATTAACATATTCACAAATATTTATAAGATTGCTAACTGCATATTGATCACCTTTGTTTTACCTTACTGAATCAAATTCTCGCTAAAATATGTTTAGACTCTGAACCCTAACTTAAAGTCTTATTCTGTTCTGTTTCACATGTACATAAACTAGAAAGCTAAAACCAAACAATGTAGCAACCAACTGGGGATTAAAGGCACAAAGAGAGCCCACATGGAGCTGTGACTGCCTGCTTGAATTCGGGAATGAAGTTTTGGTATGTCTTTGTTGAATGATATTCCTAAATTTACATCATCTTCTTTATCATCCTCATCCAGGTAAATACAAGATACAAGATAATTTATTTGGTCTTTGCAAACAAGTTACATAGAAATTTGGTTTCCACTAGCATTACAGTAATATTCAAGAAAATACATAATTACAAGGTATAAATACATCACGTTTATAGAAATAGATAAAATAAGGAACAAATACATGATGCAAAAGATAATGAAGCGACAAAAGATCTCACCAGTCACACTCCTTGAGAACTCTGAGAGGGCACTCATCTCCGTATTGGACACATCGTAAGATGAGATGAACCGTGTCGCGACCTTTGCCTGGTAGTCGCCCCACCTTTCATTGCGTTTGAACTCCATGATGAGATGTACTTCATCAGTTTCCTTGTAACTTGGCTTTGGGACAATGATGTTTGGAGGGAGGAGTGCTCTAACTCGAGGACCACAAGGACCAATTAGCAGCACCTGTTGAGCAAAAGGAGAATTCCAAGAGAAACCAAGATAAATACAATGAGTAATCAGATTCTTTATTAAATTTAAGGAGAAGGTTCAGTTCTGGGGAGAGGTGAAAAATAATTTGTGAGCGTTATCATTGTTATTATACAAGTGTGGAAGAACATCAGAGGAAAAATGTTCCCTGAAAAGCATGGCTCTTCAAATGCCTTCATATTCAAGATATGACAAGTAACAGCTTAAAAATGAGGCCCGATTTTTATGCCACATGTTTGTGTAGTTGTATACATCTTTCTGTGTACAGTGCTTGTTACTTTACCAAGACTGGGCCAAATTTCTTATCATTTTGATGACTCCAGAACCTTGAATCAAACACCAATACATATTATGCTACATGATAAACTTTTCTGAATGATTCCACACTGTTTCTTTCACAATGTAATTGCATGACCAGAACTCAACTTTATCTTTAAATCTTATGAATTAAAATGCTAAATCTACTCCGGGAAGCAAAACATTTTAATGATCACAGGAGTGACCTAGAGATCATATCGTCTACTTGAGGCAAGAAGTATTCAAACAGATGTAATGTGCTAGTTAAAGTATGGAGATAATAACCAAACCTTAAAATCGTTCATGACCATATTATTAATTTTCTTGCACTTTCATATCTAGATCATTCAGCACAGGATTGCTAATCCATTTATAAATTATAGAAGTTAACAGAAATCAGAGAAAAGTCGTTCATTCATCAACTTTCAGATCCATATCTTATTGGACCCTTCAAATTGAAACTAAAGAGGAATTAATGAAGGGCAATTCATCATACGCTCCAGTGACAATTGCTCAGGCTATATATCTCATCAAAAATATAGGGTTAGGGTTAGGATTAGGGTAGAATTGGGTTTTTGAGTCAAGTTTTTCAAGTGTTTCAACAGTTTGGTAGAGGGTTGTTGAAGTTAAGAGTAGATTTCAGTCAGTGTAGGCTATTGACCATGGAGTAATTTGACTCCTGAGAATGTGAACATGTACAACCCAAAAAGTAGTTATATCTGAAGTGGTTCTCACCTCCAGTCCTTTCCATGTGTCAGCCATTTTGAGTCCTGCCAGTGCAGCATTCCCACCAACAAAGTACTGAAGAAACATCAATCAGAAAAGAATAAACATATGGAATAAAATCAAAATAATAAGAATAAACCACTGGTTGAGCTGAATTACTGCACCATTATTGCACGAAATGTCTTTACCTTGCTATATATAACATTTGTCTTTTATTTTCAACCTCTATTACATATACATAATCTATGCTTTAGCAAAATGACTTGTGAAGTCTATTCAATAGACATCAATTTTACTTTCAGTATTTTTTTCTTCTGTTTTGAAAGATAGTCAAAAGTTCCTGCTGAATGTTAAACAAATTTTTGAGAATTTGGCCTAAAATATGGACATAATGAAGATTTTTTTTTCCTTGTAATCATTGGAATAAAATGCAATAATGAACAGAAACCTGAAATCAAACAATACAAACTAAAAATGGGATTAGTAGAAGATGAAAAGGTTTATAGTATCTGTACATCTGTAAATATGTATTTACTGTTTACAAATTTCTCTATGATTTCGATAAATATTTGTCAATAGCAGTGACCATGACATTCATAATTTTATTTGATTACCGTATGTAAAATAATAACATTTTCAGATGGAGCCCTGTAACACAAAACTTAGTCATTGATTGTACGATTGATTTTTGCGATTGATTGTACATAGTGATCAATGCAATCAATTGCAAAAATAAAGTGTACATCAATTGCTAAGCTTTGTGTAAGGGGGCCTAGATACATATTTACCTGTTTTTCATCCAGGCTATCTGCTGCCTGTACTACCTTCTCAAAGTCTTTGCTCTGTGAAAATATTCTCTCAATGGCTGCACCGTTTTTGAGAGAAAATGAGAAAGTTTGCTCCAGCTCCTCCAAAGATTCAATGACTGCATTGTCAATGGCTTGACCTGAAGAGTCTATTCCAAGTTTCTTCAAAACTGCTGTTCCAGAGACTATTAAGTCTGTATTTACATTGACTCTGGAAAAGAGGAGAGGGGAAATATAAGTACATGCAGATCTATGATCAAATTATGAATTTGTTTTGCATTTGTATAAACATCTTATATGAATTTAGAACTAATTAAAGTAGATCCAACCCTTGTAATAAGTTCATTTGTATGAAAGCAGAACAATATTATTAAGATTTTATAAACAAAATGGTGAGAGTTTGAAATAAATTGGACCAATATAATAAGAAAATTATGAATGTTTGAAATATTGGATCACCAAGTCTCAAATTGGCAGTTTGGTCAGTGGATTGTGACATAGTCACAGAATATATAATTTGTTTTTCTTCTCGTAAGTGCCTTCTCCCTTGTGGCACTACTGTAAATACATCATGAATAGCATGTTATTAATTATAGGTCCTCATATGGGTATAGGTCTACTTCAAAATGTTATTCTCAAATTGTCTTGGCCTACTCTAAACAGTTAAATAACCATCTAGTATGGGTCATTCTTTAATAAAACTGACATTTGTCAACATAGAGGCAGTCAGAGGAGCCAGATGTTATCTCAGCGGAACAACCGTCGCGTCACAAGTTAGACTGCTCGCAGATGACTGCCTCCTCTACCGCCAAATCGGGAAGCAACAATAGCATCACATCCTACAAGATGATCTTGCAGCCCTAGATGCCTGGGCAAAGAAGTGGGGCATGTGTTTTAACACAAAGAAGTGCTATACCATGAGCATCGATCTTCAGCAAGTCTTCCTTCTTCTACCAACTTAGTGGCCACATCCTGAAATATATCCAAGATATCCGTTACCTGGGAGTCACAATCTCAGAGGACTTGAAGTGGGAGAAACACGTTACTGTACCGGCCGTCACCCTCGTTGAGGGCGTCGACCGCATCACCTCTACCTTCCCTCACGGCGAGCCTGGTATTGGTGGCCATATCTCGTGGAAGAAAGATAGAAGTGATGTTTCTATAAAATCCTAGCTCGTTTCAGTCAAAATATATGACTATAGAAATACAGGTATATGGAATAACTAAATTGATACTCAAAAAGAAGAACACATTTGTTTGAGACAAGATTTTAGTTTGAACACAAAAACAAAAACTTCATTTAATCATTTCTTTCTTTACATCAATAATATTATCGCCACTGTTACAAATTTAATAAGTCTTTATATATATATACACACAAGTTAATACTTATGTTTATAAAATCTGTTTATTGTTATAACACTGTAAATTGGTAATGGACTTTAAATTAACTAAGGAACTATACCTGTTTGTTTATGAAGGAGAGTTTAGGGAATTAGTAAATGTTATTTAAAGTTCAGTGTTAAGTTTGGACCAATTTGTTGGCGACTCTTGCGAGACGACGTTTGGACCAGTTCGTTGCGCGATTCTGCCGAATCGCCGTTGGACCAGTTTGTTGGGCGACTGAATCTTCCGAATCAGCCACGAATCCGAAAAATCTATCTTATATATACACTGTATGCGTACGTGGGGGAAATCATGCGTACGTGGGGGAAATCTATGCGCGTGCTGTAAGCAACGCCGCGATCATGCACAGAGCTAGATAACTAGATGCGCTCGTACACATTGCAACCGGTCCTTATAAAGTTCCAACTCTTTATTAATTCAATATTAAATGCTTATTTATTCCAAAAGTTACACTGCTATAGTAATGGAAACATTACAATGCGTTTATTTGAAACTTTATACAAGCCATAAGATACATTTTTCAAACTCTCTTTTGTAATAAGAGCAGAAATTTAACAAACAAATATTTCATAGCATGAATTTGGGATTCACTGTTTGTTTACATAATGCGCGTCAACCGCACAACCTGAATTCCGATCCTAGTTAATAAACTTAAAGAAGTACAGAATTCGAATTCTCTTACGTTTTTGACAAGAGATTGTTAAGACAATAATATGATATTAGAGATAATTTGTTTGTCTATCTGAATAAATATACAACTTTATCACATATTTCATACATAATGAATTCTTAGGCATATTACTACGATTTATAGATTAGATCTAGTGTGTCGGAAGCAACATACGCGTATGCTTCCGGTTGTGTTTATACGTGAAGCCGTTCATACTAGACTTCTTCAAACTAGAAACTTTTGCTCGTAAGCAGGTATTTATACACAAAAACACACACAATCCAGACTATAACTCGCAGCGGTACTTCTGGAATAAAATTAATCGAGATTAATTTTTACCTATAAATGAAGAATGTGAAGGGATGAAGAGAAATAGGCTGGCTGCATGCAAGGTCTCGGAGTGAGCGAGAGAGAGAGAGAGAGAGAGAGAGCAGAGAGAGAGAGAGGGAGACAGAGGGGAAAAGATAGAAATAAGACAAGATTGAGAAAAGAAAGGATGGGATGATTCAAGCTGCATGTTTCAGAAGTTTCAGATACTGAAAGATATGACAGCTAGCATGGAAATCAGTTACAAGTATAATATTGTGAGGGTGGATCGTTACACAGCCTCCTTCTCCATAAAATGCGTCCTCGCATTTCATGTTGTTACTATATACATAATATATCCATATTTCAATATCACCGTAATAATGACTTCATATAAACAAAACGAACATGCATTAAATCATCAACATCTGAGGTTTAATTTCACAAACCTACAATATAAAATTGTAATCTCAATTTCTTAAAATGGCAGTCTATTTGGCAGGATATAAGAGATGCCCTTTAGTACAACTCACTAATCTCCTTTAAACATTATAACTCTCATGTACTTAATCCATCACCCGATAGGAACGTCCTATCATCATCAACAACATCAATCAATCACCTAAGACGCATATACATGTCTATTAATCGAATATTCACTTACTCAAATAACATTTCTTGTCCTGCCAAAATTTGACGTATATATTCTTTGGTTGAAATTCACCTCAAAAAGATTATTTCCAACTGTGTAATTTGGCCTCCCCATGAAGTCTTTATCAAAGTAATGCTCAATTTGACTTATATACACACCATAATCATATATATATAGTTATCAGTGGCGTTACAGAGTTTTGTCATTTAAGAAATAGGGATAGAGATAGAAAAAGATGAAGAAGTTGATAGGAAGATAAAAGAGGCAAGAATAGGGTAGAGAATGCTTTAAAACTTCCGAACTTTATATTCAAATCTTGTGTAGAACCCTCCTCCGGGAAGGTGGAGAGTCTCGACGACCCGGGCAACACTTTCCCTACTATTAAGTGTATGAAAGTAACTCTGGGTTTCGCTTCAGGCCTCGGTGCGTGAGGAGTCTGGGTTGTTTTTGGGAGAAATGCGGCACCTGTCCATATTTGGCGATGTGGTCCTCGGGGTCTGACGTTTGAGTTCCGGTATACTTCATGTGCCGAAGTTAGTTAGTAGAAATAAGTAGGCGGACGTCTATGTCTTTGGGGATAACGTCTGTCAAGTTCGGCGGTGTTGTCTTTGTTATTGTTACAAGTTCCGTTGAGTGTCTCCTCGATGATGGTTCTTTGAGTTTTTGGTTTCTTCCAAGCGTCAAGTTCTGGTCCTTCATAAAGTTTCAGTCGATCGTAGTGAACGATCTTCTGAGGTGTTCTGGGTGTTTGCTGAATGCGATAAGTTACATTGGATAGTTTAGTTATTACTCGGAAAGGTCCGTCCCATCGGTTTGTTAGTTTTGGACTTATTCCTTTCTTTCTTTGGTCATGGCGAAGCCAAACAAATTGACCTACAGTGTATGTTTCGTCATTTGTGTGCCTATCATAGTTTCGCTTTTGTCGTCTCAAGTTTTTGTCACTTTGTTCTGTTACCCTCGAGTACATACTATCCATTCTGTTTCGTAGATCCTGAGCATAATCAGTGTTTAGTTCTGAAGTTGCTTGCTCGCACGAAAGGTCTACAGGATGGGTAACTTCTCGGCCAAACATCATCATGTTTGGTGTCTCTTGTATTGTTTCGTGTACGGTGCTTCTGTACGCGGCGGTAGCAAAAGGAATATATCTATCCCAGTCTTGCTGGTGTTTGTCAGGATCAATCATAGTTACTATCATATTCAACAAAGTTCTGTTAAAGCGTTCTACCATCCCATCCGACTTGGGATTGTAAGCAGTTGTTCTTGTTTTCTTTACACCTAGAATCTTACAAACCTCCTTGAATAGGTTTGATTCAAAGTTTCGACCTTGATCAGTATGTATTTCTTTTGGTACACCGTAACGACAGACAAATTCTTCTACCAATTTCCGAGCCACAGTATGGGCTTTTTCATCACGAATGGCATAAGCCTCTACAAACTTTGTGTAATAATCTGCTATTACCAAAATGTATTTGTTACCATCTTCAGTGGTGGGAAGTGGTCCTAGAATATCAAGTGCAATTCGTTCCATTGGACTACCTGAACGTCTTTGCTGCAAAGGAGCTTTCTGTTTCCGACCGTGCGACTTTCTTCTATTACATGCCAAACATTCACGAATGAAAGATCTAATGTCCGCCTTCATTCCTACCCAATAATAACGCATCTGAGCGTTCTTCAAAGTTCTAGTGGATCCCAAATGTCCACCAAATGCACCCGAGTGCAGTTCCTCTAATACATCACGAATTTTCTGCCTTGGCAATACTTGTCGCTTCCTAATAGTTCTACCGTTCTCTGATTCCCATCTTCGGAAAAGAACACCGTCATGTATCTCTAACTGTTCCCAATGTCCTAATAACACTTTCGTTTTGTACGACAGAGGTGACATTTCCTCCTTTGTAGGTTTCGTACCTCGTTCAAGTGCTTCTATCACCGGTTTGATATTCGGGTCTTCGAGTTGAGCCTTTCTAATCTCAACATTGTTATTTGTGTCTGTCAATTCAATAACACAAGTTCGACCGATATCAGTTCTCGCAAGTTCTGTTTCACACTCAGTTTCTCTACCACATTGTTTACAAGGTCGTCGTGAAAGTGCATCTGCATTTGCATGGCTTCTACCAGCTCTATGTATTATTTCAATATCATACGCACATACTACTTCCAGCCAACGCGCGAGTTGACCTTCCGGTTGTTTGAAGTTGGTGAGCCATCTTAAGGCTCCATGGTCTGTTCTTACTATAACATGCCGACCATAAAGGTACTGTTTGAAGTGTTTCAAGTAAGTTACTACTGCCAATAGTTCTCTCCGAGTTACGCAGTAATTTCTCTCTGATTTGCTAAGGACTTTGCTTCCGTAAGCTATTACCCGTTCATGTCCGTCTTGGATTTGTGATAATACCCCACCGATACCGTCGTTACTAGCATCGGTGTCTAGGATAAATTCACCTTCCGCACAAGGATATGCCAAAATCGGGGCAGACGTTAATCTATGTTTAAGTTCATCAAATGCATTTTGACAGGCGGGACTCCATTCGAACCGCCCAGCACGGTGCTTCTCAGTTAATTGATGAAGTGGTTTCGCAATAGATCCGAAATCTTTAACAAAACGTCTATAGTATGAAGCTAGTCCGAGAAAGCTTCTCACTTCTTTCACATTTGTCGGTGTAGGCCAGTTCTTTATAGCCTTGGTTTTCTCTGTCTGAGTCGATATTCCCATGTCAGACACTTCATGTCCAAGATAGGATACTTTTGTTTTGAACAAGTGACACTTCTTAGGTTTAAGTTTTAGATTCGCTTGTCTAAGTCTGTGAAACACTTGTTTTAGTCTAGCAAGTTCTTCGGGTACCGAACTACCAAAAACGATAACGTCATCTAAGTACACCAAAAGAGTTTCCCAGTGTAATCCTGAGAGTACTTTGTCCATTAATCGTTCGAAAGTGGCGGGGGCGTTACATAATCCGAAGGGCATAACGTTCCAAGCGTAGAGTCCCCCGCCCGCTAAGAAAGATGATTTTTCTCTTGCGTCAGTGTCAAGTCCAACTTGCCAATAGCCGCTGGCTAAGTCTAGCGTGGAGAACCAACGAGCACCTGATAGAGCATCAAGTGTCTCGTCAATGCGCAATAAAGGATACGCGTCTTTGATTGTTGCAACATTAAGTAATCGATAGTCTATACAAAATCTCTGTGTACCGTCCTTCTTTCTAACGAGTACTATGTTAGAGGCCCAGGGACTATCTGTAGGTTCTATTAGTCCTTTGTCTAATAGTTCTGTTACTTGTTCTTTGATTTCCGTTCTTTGTCCTAGAGGATGCTTTCTGGGTCTTTGTCTAATGGGATGCTGCGTTCCCGTATTAATGGAATGCTCAACAAGATTTGTTCTCCCAATATCATTGTCTCCTTTTGAGAAGGTGTCTTGAAATTCTATTAGCAAACTTGCTATGTCCTCATGGTACTGTTCAGGAAGTTCTTTTGTGCTTCTCTCTAATAGGTCTCGTAAGTGTTCGGGTACTTTGTTTAGGTTTGACCTTGTGTACTTTGGTGTCGTTTCAACTTCACTTTCTTCTACAATTGTTACTGTACCAAGGTGGGTGTCTTTTCGAATCACCTTGTTTGACGGTGATGGATTGAAAATTCTGACGGGAATTTCTTCACTCCCTGTTTTCACCAAAGTTCTAGCCACAATTAAACCACTTTTGGTTAGATGGTTTTGGGCGTTATCCATCTCTACGATGCCTAGTCTATTTGGTTTCATTCTATCTTTCACGGTTCCTCTAATCAGAACTTCATGTCCTGCAGGGATGGTAACTGTTTCTGACGTACTGATACGACAGAACAGGGTTTCACCATCTTTTCGTTCACACTGTAGGTCTCCCCACTTAGTAGAAAGTTGGAAAGTCGTAAGATCTAATTTGGCACCCATTTTGCACAAATTATCTAGGCCCAGAATTCCATCATTACTTATATCTGCGACTAACAACTTAGTAAACCCGCAAGTTGGGCCTATCTTCAATTCAAGTGTCACAACACAAAATAGGGTCAGAGGGGTATTATTAGCAAGTTTTGCTTTCTTATCTGATTCTCGCAATGAAGGTCTATCCTTACTAGGAATGTTCTCATAAACTTGTTTAGATATATAAGAATCAGAGGCTCCAGTATCAATCAGAAATCTATGCTCTTGGCCATGGATACTAACTTTTACAAATAACCCATTACAGTTCGAATTGCTCAAAGGAAGGTTAGTTGAAGTCATGTTATCATAGTTTTCATTTTCATGCATTTGGGCTGGTTCTAACGTTGGTTTGGCCGCGCCAGTGCCCCCATGGGCGGCCCATTTTCGTTTAAACGGCCTCGTGTCTGGCGGAAGTTTTGTTGTGTTCCTCTAGGTCGTTGTTGTTCGTTAGTAGGTGCCTGTGTCATGTCAGATTGTTTCTTGAAGCAGTTTCTTGCAATGTGACCTGGTTTCTGACAATAGTAGCACATGAACGTTTCGGTTTGGTCGTTTTTGTTAGTTCTGGTAGATTTGTCGTTTTGACATTGCTGGTTGTTTTGTTTAAGCAAGGCTTGTTCCACGGCAATATCAATTGTTCTTTGTAAGTCACTTTTACTCGCTTGTTCTGTGCCAACAATTCTATTATGAGTGTTCTTTTTCCAAGAACGCTCAGATTCGGTTAACAGAAATGTCTCTGTGGTGATTGCAGCTTCAATCATATTATCTAAGGTCTTTGATCTGGCATGGAAAATACCTGTTCGAATCTCTGGGCTTTGAATTGAATCCGTAAAGTGAATTTTAGCAAGACGGTCAATTCCGTCAAAGTCAAAATCAGGATAAGCTTTCGTTGTCAATTCTCTAATGTTTCGTCCGAGTTCTTGAAGCGATTCATTTGGTCGTCTCTTGCGACCACGTAGTTCCAGCAGATAGCTTTCTGCTTGTTTCGAGGAAGAAAATCTTAGAGATAGTCTTGCTTTCAAATCGTCATAAGTCCAATGTTTATGTGGACGTTCATTGATCAATCTTAGAGCAGGTCCTCTAAGACTAGCAGACAAGTACTTGACTGCGTTTTCATCCTCCCAGTCATTGATTAGTTTGCATGAATCAAAGTGAGTTTCGTAATCGTGCCAATCCGAACTACCATCATACTTGTCGGGCATTATGTTTGGCCGTGTTCGGTTCTGTGTTCGTTTTTGTTCGGGGTTAGTTTCGTTTCGTTCTAGTTTTGGTTCTGCAAGGTTGGTTTTGTTTTGTTCTGGTTCTGCAGAGTTGGCATTGTTTTGTTTGTTAGTTTCGTCGTTGGTGTGTTTGTCGAAGTTCAACATCACTTCGCTGTCAATAGAACTAGCATCAGTTATTTCTTCAGTAGAAGAGTTTGAACCAGCGCGTTGCCGCGTCCTGGATTTGTTAGTCAAAGTCATCATTTGTTCCATTAGTTGGGTTAGTCTGGAAAGAATTCTGTTTTGCACGCTTCGTTTCTTTCTAGAATTAGATTTCTTCACTTGTGTGGTTTCTTCTTCTGAAGAATTATTCGAGTCATTTTCCATTTTCTGACACTTTGTCAAATTTTCTTCAAGTTCATTTTGTTCCCATTTACTATTTTGGTTCAGTTTGGATGTGTTTTCCTCAATTCCATTAGTTTCTACCTGTATTTCCATCCCATTTCTGACACCATTTTTGTACCGGCCGTCACCCTCGTTGAGGGCGTCGACCGCATCACCTCTACCTTCCCTCACGGCGAGCCTGGTATTGGTGGCCATATCTCGTGGAAGAAAGATAGAAGTGATGTTTCTATAAAATCCTAGCTCGTTTCAGTCAAAATATATGACTATAGAAATACAGGTATATGGAATAACTAAATTGATACTCAAAAAGAAGAACACATTTGTTTGAGACAAGATTTTAGTTTGAACACAAAAACAAAAACTTCATTTAATCATTTCTTTCTTTACATCAATAATATTATCGCCACTGTTACAAATTTAATAAGTCTTTATATATATATACACACAAGTTAATACTTATGTTTATAAAATCTGTTTATTGTTATAACACTGTAAATTGGTAATGGACTTTAAATTAACTAAGGAACTATACCTGTTTGTTTATGAAGGAGAGTTTAGGGAATTAGTAAATGTTATTTAAAGTTCAGTGTTAAGTTTGGACCAATTTGTTGGCGACTCTTGCGAGACGACGTTTGGACCAGTTCGTTGCGCGATTCTGCCGAATCGCCGTTGGACCAGTTTGTTGGGCGACTGAATCTTCCGAATCAGCCACGAATCCGAAAAATCTATCTTATATATACACTGTATGCGTACGTGGGGGAAATCATGCGTACGTGGGGGAAATCTATGCGCGTGCTGTAAGCAACGCCGCGATCATGCACAGAGCTAGATAACTAGATGCGCTCGTACACATTGCAACCGGTCCTTATAAAGTTCCAACTCTTTATTAATTCAATATTAAATGCTTATTTATTCCAAAAGTTACACTGCTATAGTAATGGAAACATTACAATGCGTTTATTTGAAACTTTATACAAGCCATAAGATACATTTTTCAAACTCTCTTTTGTAATAAGAGCAGAAATTTAACAAACAAATATTTCATAGCATGAATTTGGGATTCACTGTTTGTTTACATAATGCGCGTCAACCGCACAACCTGAATTCCGATCCTAGTTAATAAACTTAAAGAAGTACAGAATTCGAATTCTCTTACGTTTTTGACAAGAGATTGTTAAGACAATAATATGATATTAGAGATAATTTGTTTGTCTATCTGAATAAATATACAACTTTATCACATATTTCATACATAATGAATTCTTAGGCATATTACTACGATTTATAGATTAGATCTAGTGTGTCGGAAGCAACATACGCGTATGCTTCCGGTTGTGTTTATACGTGAAGCCGTTCATACTAGACTTCTTCAAACTAGAAACTTTTGCTCGTAAGCAGGTATTTATACACAAAAACACACACAATCCAGACTATAACTCGCAGCGGTACTTCTGGAATAAAATTAATCGAGATTAATTTTTACCTATAAATGAAGAATGTGAAGGGATGAAGAGAAATAGGCTGGCTGCATGCAAGGTCTCGGAGTGAGCGAGAGAGAGAGAGAGAGAGAGAGAGCAGAGAGAGAGAGAGGGAGACAGAGGGGAAAAGATAGAAATAAGACAAGATTGAGAAAAGAAAGGATGGGATGATTCAAGCTGCATGTTTCAGAAGTTTCAGATACTGAAAGATATGACAGCTAGCATGGAAATCAGTTACAAGTATAATATTGTGAGGGTGGATCGTTACATTACTAAGACCACCCAAAAGGCAAACTGGGTCCTATCCATCCTTCGCGGAAACCTCCACTTCTTTCCTGCAGACATCAAGCAAACAGCCTACACTGCACTTGTAAGATCTCTCCTTGAATATGGGGCTACATCCTGTGATCCATATCTGCAGAAGGACATCAACAGACTCAAAAACGTCCAAAGACGAGCAGTTTGCTTCATCACAGGAAATTATGTGACCAGAGATAAGGGCTTCATTACAAACAAGCGTGTCGAGCTCCATCTCCCTAGCCTAAAGGAAAGAAGAAAAAACCTCAAACTCACCCTCTTCTTCAAAGTGGTCAGGGGGTTGGTGCCAGCTCTCCCAATTCAAAACTTTGCTCAACCAATCAAATCAAAACGATGTATCCGTGCAAGACAATACCTCAAATATCATAGACAGACAAGTGACAAACAACAGCAAGTGCTACAACCCAGAGCACAAACTGACTACTACTGGAGCTCATTCTTTCTATCTACTACCATCATTGAGTGGAAGCACTTGCCACTTGGACGAAAACACCATAAACTCTACATCAACCAGCACATTCAATCAGAAAGGCCATTGACAGAGCCCCCCGCGCCCCGTCTCGACCAATGCGTTTATGCCCAGTGGCAGTAGGGCCCTGCATCGTACACATCCAGATCCAGATATTTACCTTGATTTACCTTGATGTTGGGCTTCAAGTAGGCCTTCAAGTATAATTACTTATATGCCCCTCTGCAGCAGGATTAATATCTGTATGTACTGGGGATTGCGCCTACGTCGGAGCTTCGGACAATGCAATAGCAAGGAAACGTTTCTTTAGGGTTGTACATGTCATATTTAGCTCTCCATGCTTTTTCCAGGTTGGATTTGAATGAGTTGACAGATGGGCTATCAATTACATAAGCTGGAAGCGCATTCCATAAATTGACAACTCGCTGTGAGAACGATCCCATTCGGATAGAAGTGAAGGCTCTAACTTTCGATAGTTTGAAGCTGTGGCCACGTGTTCTTTCATTCAAACTAGGTCTCAGAAAGAATTGGTTGGGGTCACTGCGGTCAATCCCATGGAAAAAGTCTATATGTTTGTATCATATCCGCTCTGTGACGACGGTATGCAAGTGTGGGCAATTTCAAATGTCTAAGCTGGTCAATATATCAGAGACTGAAGCCTTCGGTCAACTCTAACTCCAGGGAGCTCCGCCCCCCCCCCCCCCCCCCCCCCCCCTTCGGCGGCGGAGATCCCTGGAATGAGGTTTAGAGGTAGACTCTAGATCTATGCCTACTCATGACTACATTTTGAAAAAAGGTCCTCTGAACTGTAGACTGCAACTGCATCCTCCCAAAACACTTTTTTCTCAGGCTTTCCTTGCAAGTAGCAATTATCTTTTCCCCCAAGTCAAAAGCAGAGCTAATTATTAAGCATTAGGCCCTATGTATATGCAGAATTACAAAAAACAAAAGGAATGTTTTACAAACCCGACAGCGATTCTTGACTTGTTCGAAGTCCATGCAATGAGAAACCGGCAGCAATGACATTTCCCCAAGCAATTGCGATTTGTGACTCCACAGATATTGCACTTCTATCATGATTGAAATTCACAGTATAGTAAAAAGAAGCTGCAATAAGAACAACACCAATGACAAACGTATTAGAAAACATAATGAAAATATTCGAGACTTCAAAGATGGTGATTCTCTATCATTCAAGTTAGCCGCCGACCGCGCAAATACGTGGCTATGCGTGCGAAGATAAAACCAGCAGTGGCTCACCGACACTAACGTTAACAGGCTAGCGCTGGCGCTGGCGGCTTGGCCTTGAGTTAACTCGGTAAAGAAATGCGACGATTCTGACTATGGTATCGTTGAAAATAAAATCAAAATTAGCGGAAGGGGGAACTGAATTCAGACAAGGATTGAGAGTCGAAAATAGTACAACGAATTAATCGTCTTCTTTCTCTAATGATTTAATAAAAGTCAAAGCTTCCGCGAAAAGAGTACAACGAATCGTCTTCGTTCTCAGGCGCGGATCCAGGGGGGGGGGGGGGGCGAGCGGGCCTTGCCCCTACCGGCCCCCCCCCCCCCCCCCCCCCCCCGCAAAAAAAAAAAAAAGAGAAGAAGGAACTAAGGAAAGGAAAGAGGAGAGAAAGGGAAAGAAAGAAGAGGAAGAAGAAAACAAAAGGGGAAGAAGGAGATCGGGGGCCGGAAGCGCCTTGCATTCCAGGCTGTTGCCCTCCCCCCCCCAAAAAATAAAATAAAATAAGAGAGAAGGAAGGAAAGGGAAAGAAAAAAGGAAAAGAGGAGATACTGGGGTACTAATAGGGGGGGGGGGGGCTCGGGGGTAATCAAATTCAAATGTGATTTTTTTTTTTTCTAATTCCATAACGGTGGATTACAAATAATGCTGAAATTACATTATTTCCTGACTTTTTAGTAAATTATACTTTTTTATGTGTTTGATGGAAAATGACGAATTCCTAAAAAAAAAAAATCAAGAAATATGATTCTTGAGATTCCTACATGCCTAAAACCCCTAAGCTGCCGGGGGCTCTGCCCCTGGATTCCACCTAGGGCCCTAAGGCGGGCCCTTAGATGCTCATCTGATGGTAATGCAATGCCCCAACCCCCTGATTTTTTGGGGCTTCGCCCCTGGACCCCACGCCAAATAGTGTTCTGCCAGAGTCACAAAATAATAAGGTATACAAAAAGAATGCTCATCTGACCGTAATTAAAACCATGAGCTTCCGGGGGCTCCACTGCCTCGACCCCCAACAGGGGCCCTAAGGCGGACCCCTGAATGCTTATCTGACCGTAATTTATTGCCTTAAACCCCTGAGCTTCCGGGGTCGGACAAGGTATCAAAATGTGTTTATCTGACCGCAGGAGCGTAGCCGAGGGGGGGGGGGGGGGGTCCCCCAAAATCACCGGCCAAAAAAAAAGGAGAGAAAAGAGGGAAGACGTAGGGAAAAAAAGGAGCAGACGAAGAACATCTTTAAAATTCAGACAAGGATTAAGAGTAGAAAATGGTACAACGCATTGTCTTCTTTCTCTAATGATTTAATGAAACGTAAAAGCTTACGCGCTTCGCGCAGGAGGGGAGAACCTGTATTTAGACGAGGATTAAGAGTCGAGAAGTGTTCAACGAATCGTCTTGTTTCTCTAATGATTTAAAGAAACGTAAAAGCTCCCGCGCTTTGCGCGGGCGGGGGGGGGGGGAGGAACTTAATTCAGACGAGGATTGTATTTGTATTGTCAAAACTCTTCTTCGGAGTATTTAGGAGGAAAAGAATCCAAGATCCAAGAACGGTACAACAGTACTAATCATCTTCTTTCTCTAATGATTAAATGAATCGTAAAAGCTTCCGCGCTTCGCACGGGAGGGGAAAACTGAATTCAGACGAGGATTATTTAAAGAGTCGAGAACTGTTCAACGACTCGTCTTGTTTCTCTAATGATTTTAATGAAACGTAAAAGCTTCCGCGCTTCGCGCGGTAGGGGGGAAAAACTAAATACGTCTTCTTTCTCTAATGATTAAATGAAACTTATAAGCTTCCGCGCTTCGCGCGGGAGGGGATAACCTGATTCAGACGACGATTAAGAGTCGAGAACTGTACAGTGAATCGTCTTGTTTCTATAATGATTTAAAGAAACGTAAAAACTTCCGCGCTCAGTCGCGCGGGAGGGGGTGGAACTAAATTCAGACGAGGATTATATTTTAGAACAGTACAGTCAATCGTCTTTTTTCTGTAATAATTTAATGAAACGTCAAAGCTTCCGCGTTTCGCGGAGGATCGAGGGAGGGGAAAACTCGCCCCTCCCTGCACCCCCCCCCCCCCGCATTACGTTACTGCTGGTCACCATTACGTACCAATATTTGGCTCGCATAATTTCAATTTTGGGTCTCCCTCCTAAGAAATCCTGGATCCGCGCCTGTTCGTTCTCTAATGATTTAATAAAAGTCAAAGCATCGCGCGGGAGGGGGGGCAACTGAATTCAGACTAAGATTAAGAGTCGAGAATGGATTAACGAATCTCTTCTCTAATAACTTAATGAAACGACAGGATTTCGCGCTTCGCGCGGGAGGGGGGGGGGAACTTAATTCAGACGAGGATTGTATTTGTATTGTCAAAACTCTTCTTCGGAGTATTTAGGAGGAAAAGAATCCAAGATCCAAGAACGGTACAACAGTACTAATCATCTTCTTTCTCTAATGATTAAATGAATCGTAAAGCTTCCGCGCTTCGCACGGGAGGGGGAAAACTGAATTCAGACGAGGATTATTTAAAGAGTCGAGAACTGTTCAACGACTCGTCTTGTTTCTCTAATGATTTTAATGAAACGTAAAAGCTTCCGCGCTTCGCGCGGTAGGGGGAAAAACTAAATACGTCTTCTTTCTCTAATGATTAAATGAAACTTATAAGCTTCCGCGCTTCGCGCGGGAGGGGATAACCTGAATTCAGACGACGATTAAGAGTCGAGAACTGTACAGTGAATCGTCTTGTTTCTATAATGATTTAAAGAAACGTAAAAACTTCCGCGCTCAGTCGCGCGGGAGGGGGTGGAACTAAATTCAGACGAGGATTATATTTTAGAACAGTACAGTCAATCGT